>CAXIES010000603.1:0-32589 GCA_964023965.1 Melinopterus prodromus | reverse complement strand
AATTTTACCCGGAGTTTTACTTGGGTTCGTAATTTTACCCGGAGTTTTAGTTGGGTTCGTAATTTTACCCGGAGTTTTAGTTGGGTTCGTAATTTTACCCGGACTTTTTAGTTGGGTTCGTAATTTTACCCGGAGTCTTAAGTTAGGTTCGTATTTTTTATCCGGACTTTTTAGTTGGGTTCGTATTTTTTACCCGGAGTTTTAGTTGGGTTCGTATTCTTTACCCGGACTTTTTAGTTGGGTTCGTAATTTTACCCGGAGTTTTAGTTGGGTTCGTAATTTTACCCGGAGTTTTAGTTGGGTTCGTAATTTTACCCGAAGGTTTAGTTGGGTTCGTAATTTTACCCGGACTTTTTAGTTGGGTTCGTATTTTTTACCCGGACTTTTAGTTGGGTTCGTAATTTTACCCGGAGTTTTAGTTGCGTTCGTAATTTTACCCGGAGTTTTAGTTGAGTTGGTAATTTTACCCGGAGTTTTAGTTGGGTTCGTAATTTTACCCGGACTTTTTATTTGGGTTCGTAATTTTACCCGGACTTTTTAGTTGGGTTCGTAATTTTACCCGGAGTTTTAGTTGGGTTCGTAATTTTACCCGGAGTTTTACTTGGGTTCGTAATTTTACCCGAACTTTTTAGTTGGGTTCGTATTTTTTACCCGGACTTTTAGTTGGGTTCGTAATTTTACCCGGAGTTTTAGTTAGGTTCGTAATTTTACCCGGAGTTTTAGTTGCGTTCGTAATTTTACCCGGAGTTGTACTTGGGATCGTAATTTTACCCGGAGTTTTACTTGGGTTCGTAATTTTACCCGGAGTTTTAGTTGGGTTCGTAATTTTACCCGTAGTTTTAGTTGGGTTCGTAATTTTACGCGGACTTTTTAGTTGGGTACGTATTTTTTACCCGGACTTTTAGTTGGGTTCGTAATTTTACCCGGAGTTTTAGTTGGGTTCGTAATTTTACCCGGAGTTTTAGTTGAGTTCGTAATTTTACCCGGAGTTTTAGTTGGGTTCGTAATTTTACCCGGACTTTTTAGTTAGGTTCGTAATTTTACCCGGACTTTTTAGTTGGGTTCGTAATTTTACCCGGAGTCTTAAGTTAGGTTCGTATTTTTTATCCGGACTTTTTAGTTGGGTTCGTATTTTTTACCCGGAGTTTTAGTTGGGTTCGTAATTTTACCCGGAGTTTTAGTTGGGTTCGTATTTTTTACCCGGACTTTTTAGTTGGGTTAGTATTTTTACCCGGAGTTTTAGTTGGGTTCGTATTTTTACCCGGAGTTTTAGTTGGGTTCGTATTTTTACCCGGAGTTTTAGTTGGGTTCGTAATTTTAGCCGGAGTTTTAGTTGGGTTCGTATTCTTTACCCGGACTTTTTAGTTGGGTTCGTAATTTTACCCGGAGTTTTAGTTGGGTTCGTAATTTTACCCGGAGTTTTAGTTGGGTTCGTAATTTTACCCGGAGGTTTAGTTGGGTTCGTAATTTTACCCGGACTTTTTAGCTGGGTTCGTATTTTTTACCCGGACTTTTAGTTGGGTTCGTAATTTTACCCGGAGTTTTAGTTGGGTTCGTAATTTTACCCGGAGTTTTAGTTGAGTTGGTAATTTTACCCGGAGTTTTAGTTGGGTTCGTAATTTTACCCGGACTTTTTATTTGGGTTCGTAATTTTACCCGGACTTTTTAGTTGGGTTCGTAATTTTACCCAGAGTTTTAGTTGGGTTCGTAATTTTACCCGGAGTTTTACTTTGGTTCGTAATTTTACCCGAACTTTTTAGTTGGGTTCGTATTTTTTACCCGGACTTTTAGTAGGGTTCGTAATTTTACCCGGAGTTTTAGTTGGGTTCGTAATTTTACCCGGAGTTTTAGTTGGGTTCGTAATTTTACCCGGAGTTTTACTTGGGTTCGTAATTTTACCCGGAGTTTTACTTGGGTTCGTAATTTTACCCGGAGTTTTAGTTGGGTTCGTAATTTTACCCGGAGTTTTAGTTGGGTTCGTAATTTTACCCGGACTTTTTAGTTGGGTTCGTATTTTTTACCCGGACTTTTACTTGGGTTCGTATTTTTTACCCGGAGTTTTACTTGGGTTCGTAATTTTACCCGGAGTTTTAGTTGGGTTCGTATTTTTACCCGGAGTTTTAGTTGGGTTCGTAATTTTAGCCGGAGTTTTAGTTGGGTTCGTATTCTTTACCCGGACTTTTTAGTTGGGTTCGTAATTTTACCCGGTGTTTTACTTGGGTTCGTAATTTTACCCGGACTTTTAGTTGGGTTCGTAATTTTACCCGGAGGTTTAGTTGGGTTCGTAATTTTACCCGGACTTTTTAGTTGGGTTCGTATTTTTTACCCGGACTTTTAGTTGGGTTCGTAATTTTGCCCGGAGTTTTAGTTGGGTTCGTAATTTTACCCGGAGTTTTAGTTGAGTTGGTAATTTTACCCGGAGTTTTAGTTGGGTTCGTAATTTTACCCGGACTTTTTATTTGGGTTCGTAATTTTACCCGGACTTTTTAGTTGGGTTCGTAATTTTACCCGGAGTTTTAGTTGGGTTCGTAATTTTACCCGGAGTTTTACTTTGGTTCGTAATTTTACCCGAACTTTTTAGTTGGGTTCGTATTTTTTACCCGGACTTTTAGTTGGGTTCGTAATTTTACCCGGAGTTTTAGTTGGGTTCGTAATTTTACCCGGAGTTTTAGTTGGGTTCGTAATTTTACCCGGAGTTTTACTTGGGTTCGTAATTTTACCCGGAGTTTTACTTGGGTTCGTAATTTTACCCGGAGTTTTAGTTGGGTTCGTAATTTTACCCGGAGTTTTAGTTGGGTTCGTAATTTTACCCGGACTTTTTAGTTGGGTTCGTATTTTTTACCCGGACTTTTAGTTGGGTTCGTATTTTTTACCCGGAGTTTTAGTTGGGTTCGTATTTTTTACCCGGACTTTTTAGTTGGGTTAGTATTTTTACCCGGAGTTTTAGTTGGGTTCGTATTTTTACCCGGAGTTTTAGTTGGGTTCGTATTTTTACCCGGAGTTTTAGTTGGGTTCGTAATTTTAGCCGGAGTTTTAGTTGGGTTCGTATTCTTTACCCGGACTTTTTAGTTGGGTTCGTAATTTTACCCGGAGTTTTAGTTGGGTTCGTAATTTTACCCGGAGTTTTAGTTGGGTTCGTAATTTTACCCGGAGGTTTAGTTGGGTTCGTAATTTTACCCGGACTTTTTAGTTGGGTTCGTATTTTTTACCCGGACTTTTAGTTGGGTTCGTAATTTTACCCGGAGTTTTAGTTGGGTTCGTAATTTTACCCGGACTTTTTAGTTGGGTTCGTATTTTTTACCCGGACTTTTAGTTGGGTTCGTAATTTTACCCGGAGTTTTAGTTGGGTTCGTAATTTTACCCGGAGTTTTAGTTGAGTTGGTAATTTTACCCGGAGTTTTAGTTGGGTTCGTAATTTTACCCGGACTTTTTATTTGGGTTCGTAATTTTACCCGGACTTTTTAGTTGGGTTCGTAATTTTACCCGGAGTTTTAGTTGGGTTCGTAATTTTACCCGGAGTTTTACTTTGGTTCGTAATTTTACCCGAACTTTTTAGTTGGGTTCGTATTTTTTACCCGGACTTTTAGTTGGGTTCGTAATTTTACCCGGAGTTTTAGTTGGGTTCGTAATTTTACCCGGAGTTTTAGTTGGGTTCGTAATTTTACCCGGAGTTTTACTTGGGTTCGTAATTTTACCCGGAGTTTTACTTGGGTTCGTAATTTTACCCGGAATTTTAGTTGGGTTCGTAATTTTACCCGGAGTTTTAGTTGGGTTCGTAATTTTACCCGGACTTTTTAGTTGGGTTCGTATTTTTTACCCGGACTTTTAGTTGGGTTCGTATTTTTTACCCGGAGTTTTAGTTGGGTTCGTATTTTTTACCCGGACTTTTTAGTTGGGTTAGTATTTTTACCCGGAGTTTTAGTTGGGTTCGTATTTTTACCCGGAGTTTTAGTTGGGTTCGTATTTTTACCCGGAGTTTTAGTTGGGTTCGTAATTTTAGCCGGAGTTTTAGTTGGGTTCGTATTCTTTACCCGGACTTTTTAGTTGGGTTCGTAATTTTACCCGGAGTTTTAGTTGGGTTCGTAATTTTACCCGGAGTTTTAGTTGGGTTCGTAATTTTACCCGGAGGTTTAGTTGGGTTCGTAATTTTACCCGGACTTTTTAGTTGGGTTCGTATTTTTTACCCGGACTTTTAGTTGGGTTCGTAATTTTACCCGGAGTTTTAGTTGGGTTCGTAATTTTACCCGGACTTTTTAGTTGGGTTCGTATTTTTTACCCGGACTTTTAGTTGGGTTCGTAATTTTACCCGGAGTTTTAGTTGAGTTGGTAATTTTACCCGGAGTTTTAGTTGGGTTCGTAATTTTACCCGGACTTTTTATTTGGGTTCGTAATTTTACCCGGACTTTTTAGTTGGGTTCGTAATTTTACCCGGAGTTTTAGTTGGGTTCGTAATTTTACCCGGAGTTTTACTTTGGTTCGTAATTTTACCCGAACTTTTTAGTTGGGTTCGTATTTTTTACCCGGACTTTTAGTTGGGTTCGTAATTTTACCCGGAGTTTTAGTTGGGTTCGTAATTTTACCCGGAGTTTTAGTTGGGTTCGTAATTTTACCCGGAGTTTTACTTGGGTTCGTAATTTTACCCGGAGTTTTACTTGGGTTCGTAATTTTACCCGGAGTTTTAGTTGGGTTCGTAATTTTACCCGGAGTTTTAGTTGGGTTCGTAATTTTACCCGGACTTTTTAGTTGGGTTCGTATTTTTTACCGGGAGTTTTACTTGGGTTCGTAATTTTACCCGGAGTTTTAGTTGGGTTCGTATTTTTACCCGGAGTTTTAGTTGGGTTCGTAATTTTAGCCGGAGTTTTAGTTGGGTTCGTATTCTTTACCCGGACTTTTTAGTTGGGTTCGTAATTTTACCCGGTGTTTTAGTTGGGTTCGTAATTTTACCCGGAGTTTTAGTTGGGTTCGTAATTTTACCCGGAGGTTTAGTTGGGTTCGTAATTTTACCCGGACTTTTTAGTTGGGTTCGTATTTTTTACCCGGACTTTTAGTTGGGTTCGTAATTTTGCCCGGAGTTTTAGTTGGGTTCGTAATTTTACCCGGAGTTTTAGTTGAGTTGGTAATTTTACCCGGAGTTTTAGTTGGGTTCGTAATTTTACCCGGACTTTTTATTTGGGTTCGTAATTTTACCCGGACTTTTTAGTTGGGTTCGTAATTTTACCCGGAGTTTTAGTTGGGTTCGTAATTTTACCCGGAGTTTTACTTTGGTTCGTAATTTTACCCGAACTTTTTAGTTGGGTTCGTATTTTTTACCCGGACTTTTAGTTGGGTTCGTAATTTTACCCGGAGTTTTAGTTGGGTTCGTAATTTTACCCGGAGTTTTAGTTGGGTTCGTAATTTTACCCGGAGTTTTAGTTGGGTTCGTAATTTTACCCGGAGGTTTAGTTGGGTTCGTAATTTTACCCGGACTTTTTAGTTGGGTTCGTATTTTTTACCCGGACTTTTAGTTGGGTTCGTAATTTTACCCGGAGTTTTAGTTGGGTTCGTAATTTTACCCGGACTTTTTAGTTGGGTTCGTATTTTTTACCCGGACTTTTAGTTGGGTTCGTAATTTTACCCGGAGTTTTAGTTGAGTTGGTAATTTTACCCGGAGTTTTAGTTGGGTTCGTAATTTTACCGGACTTTTTATTTGGGTTCGTAATTTTACCCGGACTTTTTAGTTGGGTTCGTAATTTTACCCGGAGTTTTAGTTGGGTTCGTAATTTTACCCGGAGTTTTACTTTGGTTCGTAATTTTACCCGAACTTTTTAGTTGGGTTCGTATTTTTTACACGGACTTTTAGTTGGGTTCGTAATTTTACCCGGAGTTTTAGTTGGGTTCGTAATTTTACCCGGAGTTTTAGTTGGGTTCGTAATTTTACCCGGAGTTTTACTTGGGTTCGTAATTTTACCCGGAGTTTTACTTGGGTTCGTAATTTTACCAGGAGTTTTAGTTGGGTTCGTAATTTTACCCGGAGTTTTAGTTGGGTTCGTAATTTTACCCGGACTTTTTAGTTGGGTTCGTATTTTTTACCCGGACTTTTACTTGGGTTCGTATTTTTTACCCTGAGTTTTACTTGGGTTCGTAATTTTACCCGGAGTTTTAGTTGGGTTCGTATTTTTACCCGGAGTTTTAGTTGGGTTCGTAATTTTAGCCGGAGTTTTAGTTGGGTTCGTATTCTTTACCCGGACTTTTTAGTTGGGTTCGTAATTTTACCCGGTGTTTTAGTTGGGTTCGTAATTTTACCCGGAGTTTAGTTGGGTTAGTAATTTTACCCGGAGCTTTAGTTGGGTTCGTAATTTTACCCGGACTTTTAGTTGGGTTCGTATTTTTTACCCGGACTTTTAGTTGGGTTCGTAATTTTGCCCGGAGTTTTAGTTGGGTTCGTAATTTTACCCGGAGTTTTAGTTGAGTTGGTAATTTTACCCGGAGTTTTAGTTGGGTTCGTAATTTTACCCGGACTTTTTATTTGGGTTCGTAATTTTACCCGGACTTTTTAGTTGGGTTCGTAATTTTACCCGGAGTTTTAGTTGGGTTCGTAATTTTACCCGGAGTTTTACTTTGGTTCGTAATTTTACCCGAACTTTTTAGTTGGGTTCGTATTTTTTACCCGGACTTTTAGTTGGGTTCGTAATTTTACCCGGAGTTTTAGTTGGGTTCGTAATTTTACCCGGAGTTTTAGTTGGGTTCGTAAATTTACCCGGAGTTTTACTTGGGTTCGTAATTTTACCCGGAGTTTTACTTGGGTTCGTAATTTTACCCGGAGTTTTAGTTGGGTTCGTAATTTTACCCGGAGTTTTAGTTGGGTTCGTAATTTTACCCGGACTTTTTAGTTGGGTTCGTATTTTTTACCCGGAGTTTTAGTTGGGTTCGTATTTTTTACCCGGACTTTTTAGTTGGGTTAGTATTTTTACCCGGAGTTTTAGTTGGGTTCGTATTTTTACCCGGAGTTTTAGTTGGGTTCGTATTTTTACCCGGAGTTTTAGTTGGGTTCGTAATTTTAGCCGGAGTTTTAGTTGGGTTCGTATTCTTTACCCGGACTTTTTAGTTGGGTTCGTAATTTTACCCGGAGTTTTAGTTGGGTTCGTAATTTTACCCGGAGTTTTAGTTGGGTTCGTAATTTTACCCGGAGGTTTAGTTGGGTTCGTAATTTTACCCGGACTTTTTAGTTGGGTTCGTATTTTTTACCCGGACTTTTAGTTGGGTTCGTAATTTTACCCGGAGTTTTAGTTGGGTTCGTAATTTTACCCGGACTTTTTAGTTGGGTTCGTATTTTTTACCCGGACTTTTAGTTGGGTTCGTAATTTTACCCGGAGTTTTAGTTGGGTTCGTAATTTTACCCGGAGTTTTAGTTGAGTTGGTAATTTTACCCGGAGTTTTAGTTGGGTTCGTAATTTTACCCGGACTTTTTATTTGGGTTCGTAATTTTACCCGGACTTTTTAGTTGGGTTCGTAATTTTACCCGGAGTTTTAGTTGGGTTCGTAATTTTACCCGGAGTTTTACTTTGGTTCGTAATTTTACCCGAACTTTTTAGTTGGGTTCGTATTTTTTACCCGGACTTTTAGTTGGGTTCGTAATTTTACCCGGAGTTTTAGTTGGGTTCGTAATTTTACCCGGAGTTTTAGTTGGGTTCGTAATTTTACCCGGAGTTTTACTTGGGTTCGTAATTTTACCCGGAGTTTTACTTGGGTTCGTAATTTTACCCGGAGTTTTAGTTGGGTTCGTAATTTTACCCGGAGTTTTAGTTGGGTTCGTAATTTTACCCGGACTTTTTAGTTGGGTTCGTATTTTTTACCCGGACTTTTAGTTGGGTTCGTATTTTTTACCCGGAGTTTTAGTTGGGTTCGTATTTTTTACCCGGACTTTTTAGTTGGGTTAGTATTTTTACCCGGAGTTTTAGTTGGGTTCGTATTTTTACCCGGAGTTTTAGTTGGGTTCGTATTTTTACCCGGAGTTTTAGTTGGGTTCGTAATTTTAGCCCTAGTTTTAGTTGGGTTCGTATTCTTTACCCGGACTTTTTAGTTGGGTTCGTAATTTTACCCGGAGTTTTAGTTGGGTTCGTAATTTTACCCGGAGTTTTAGTTGGGTTCGTAATTTTACCAGGAGGTTTAGTTGGGTTCGTAATTTTACCCGGACTTTTTAGTTGGGTTCGTATTTTTTACCCGGACTTTTAGTTGGGTTTGTAATTTTACCCGGAGTTTTAGTTGGGTTCGTAATTTTACCCGGACTTTTTAGTTGGGTTCGTATTTTTTACCCGGACTTTTAGTTGGGTTCGTAATTTTACCCGGAGTTTTAGTTGGGTTCGTAATTTTACCCGGAGTTTTAGTTGGGTTCGTAATTTTAGCCGGAGTTTTAGTTGGGTTCGTATTCTTTACCCGGACTTTTTAGTTGGGTTCGTAATTTTACCCGGTGTTTTAGTTGGGTTCGTAATTTTACCCGGAGTTTTAGTTGGGTTAGTAATTTTACCCGGAGCTTTAGTTGGGTTCGTAATTTTACCCGGACTTTTTAGTTGGGTTCGTATTTTTTACCCGGACTTTTAGTTGGGTTCGTAATTTTGCCCGGAGTTTTAGTTGGGTTCGTAATTTTACCCGGAGTTTTAGTTGAGTTGGTAATTTTACCCGGAGTTTTAGTTGGGTTCGTAATTTTACCCGGACTTTTTATTTGGGTTCGTAATTTTACCCGGACTTTTTAGTTGGGTTCGTAATTTTACCCGGAGTTTTAGTTGGGTTCGTAATTTTACCCGGAGTTTTACTTTGGTTCGTAATTTTACCCGAACTTTTTAGTTGGGTTCGTATTTTTTACCCGGACTTTTAGTTGGGTTCGTAATTTTACCCGGAGTTTTAGTTGGGTTCGTAATTTTACCCGGAGTTTTAGTTGGGTTCGTAATTTTACCCGGAGTTTTACTTGGGTTCGTAATTTTACCCGGAGTTTTACTTGGGTTCGTAATTTTACCCGGAGTTTTAGTTGGGTTCGTAATTTTACCCGGAGTTTTAGTTGGGTTCGTAATTTTACCCGGACTTTTTAGTTGGGTTCGTATTTTTTACCCGGAGTTTTAGTTGGGTTCGTATTTTTTACCCGGACTTTTTAGTTGGGTTAGTATTTTTACCCGGAGTTTTAGTTGGGTTCGTATTTTTACCCGGAGTTTTAGTTGGGTTCGTATTTTTACCCGGAGTTTTAGTTGGGTTCGTAATTTTAGCCGGAGTTTTAGTTGGGTTCGTATTCTTTACCCGGACTTTTTAGTTGGGTTCGTAATTTTACCCGGAGTTTTAGTTGGGTTCGTAATTTTACCCGGAGTTTTAGTTGGGTTCGTAATTTTACCCGGAGGTTTAGTTGGGTTCGTAATTTTACCCGGACTTTTTAGTTGGGTTCGTATTTTTTACCCGGACTTTTAGTTGGGTTCGTAATTTTACCCGGAGTTTTAGTTGAGTTCGTAATTTTACCCGGACTTTTTAGTTGGGTTCATATTTTTTACCCGGACTTTTAGTTGGGTTCGTAATTTTACCCGGAGTTTTAGTTGGGTTCGTAATTTTACCCGGAGTTTTAGTTGAGTTGGTAATTTTACCCGGAGTTTTAGTTGGGTTCGTAATTTTACCCGGACTTTTTATTTGGGTTCGTAATTTTACCCGGACTTTTTAGTTGGGTTCGTAATTTTACCCGGAGTTTTAGTTGGGTTCGTAATTTTACCCGGAGTTTTACTTTGGTTCGTAATTTTACCCGAACTTTTTAGTTGGGTTCGTATTTTTTACCCGGACTTTTAGTTGGGTTCGTAATTTTACCCGGAGTTTTAGTTGGGTTCGTAATTTTACCCGGAGTTTTAGTTGGGTTCGTAATTTTACCCGGAGTTTTACTTGGGTTCGTAATTTTACCCGGAGTTTTACTTGGGTTCGTAATTTTACCCGGAGTTTTAGTTGGGTTCGTAATTTTACCCGGAGTTTTAGTTGGGTTCGTAATTTTACCCGGACTTTTTAGTTGGGTTCGTATTTTTTACCCGGACTTTTAGTTGGGTTCGTATTTTTTACCCGGAGTTTTAGTTGGGTTCGTATTTTTTACCCGGACTTTTTAGTTGGGTTAGTATTTTTACCCGGAGTTTTAGTTGGGTTCGTATTTTTACCCGGAGTTTTAGTTGGGTTCGTATTTTTACCCGGAGTTTTAGTTGGGTTCGTAATTTTAGCCCTAGTTTTAGTTGGGTTCGTATTCTTTACCCGGACTTTTTAGTTGGGTTCGTAATTTTACCCGGAGTTTTAGTTGGGTTCGTAATTTTACCCGGAGTTTTAGTTGGGTTCGTAATTTTACCAGGAGGTTTAGTTGGGTTCGTAATTTTACCCGGACTTTTTAGTTGGGTTCGTATTTTTTACCCGGACTTTTAGTTGGGTTTGTAATTTTACCCGGAGTTTTAGTTGGGTTCGTAATTTTACCCGGACTTTTTAGTTGGGTTCGTATTTTTTACCCGGACTTTTAGTTGGGTTCGTAATTTTACCCGGAGTTTTAGTTGGGTTCGTAATTTTACCCGGAGTTTTAGTTGAGTTGGTAATTTTACCCGGAGTTTTAGTTGGGTTCGTAATTTTACCCGGACTTTTTAGTTGGGTTCGTAATTTTACCCGGACTTTTTAGTTGGGTTCGTAATTTTACCCGGAGTTTTAGTTGGGTTCGTAATTTTACCTGGAGTTTTACTTTGGTTCGTAATTTTACCCGAACTTTTTAGTTGGGTTCGTATTTTTTACCCGGACTTTTAGTTGGGTTCGTAATTTTACCCGAACTTTTTAGTTGGGTTCGTATTTTTTACCCGGACTTTTAGTTGGGTTCGTAATTTTACCCGGAGTTTTAGTTGGGTTCGTAATTTTACCCGGAGTTTTACTTGGGTTCGTAATTTTACCCGGAGTTTTACTTGGGTTCGTAATTTTACCCGGAGTTTTAGTTGGGTTCGTAATTTTACCCGGAGTTTTAGTTGGGTTCGTAATTTTACCCGGACTTTTTAGTTGGGTTCGTATTTTTTACCCGGACTTTTAGTTGGGTTCGTATTTTTTACCCGGAGTTTTAGTTGGGTTCGTGTTTTTTACCCGGACTTTTTAGTTGGGTTAGTATTTTTACCCGGAGTTTTAGTTGGGTTCGTATTTTTACCCGGAGTTTTAGTTGGGTTCGTATTTTTACCCGGAGTTTTAGTTGGGTTCGTAATTTTAGCCGGAGTTTTAGTTGGCTTCGTATTCTTTACCCGGACTTTTTAGTTGGGTTCGTAATTTTACCCGGAGTTTTAGTTGGGTTCATAATTTTACCCGGAGTTTTAGTTGGGTTCGTAATTCTACCCGGAGGTTTAGTTGGGTTCGTAATTTTACCCGGACTTTTTAGTTGGGTTCGTATTTTTTACCCGTATTTTTAGTTGGGTTCGTATTTTTTACCCGGACTTTTTAGTTGGGTTAGTATTTTTACCCGGAGTTTTAGTTGGGTTCGTATTTTTACCCGGAGTTTTAGTTGGGTTCGTATTTTTACCCGGAGTTTTAGTTGGGTTCGTAATTTTAGCCGGAGTTTTAGTTGGGTTCGTACTCTTTACCCGGACTTTTTAGTTGGGTTCGTAATTTTACCCGGAGTTTTAGTTGGGTTCGTAATTTTACCCGGAGTTTTAGTTGGGTTCGTAATTTTACCCGGAGGTTTAGTTGGGTTCGTAATTTTACCCGGACTTTTTAGTTGGGTTCGTATTTTTTACCCGGACTTTTAGTTGGGTTCGTAATTTTACCCGGAGTTTTAGTTGGGTTCGTAATTTTACCCGGACTTTTTAGTTGGGTTCGTATTTTTTACCCGGACTTTTAGTTGGGTTCGTAATTTTACCCGGAGTTTTAGTTGGGTTCGTAATTTTACCCGGAGTTTTAGTTGAGTTGGTAATTTTACCCGGAGTTTTAGTTGGGTTCGTAATTTTACCCGGACTTTTTATTTGGGTTCGTAATTTTACCCGGACTTTTTAGTTGGGTTCGTAATTTTACCCGGAGTTTTAGTTGGGTTCGTAATTTTACCCGGAGTTTTACTTTGGTTCGTAATTTTACCCGAACTTTTTAGTTGGGTTCGTATTTTTTACCCGGACTTTTAGTTGGGTTCGTAATTTTACCCGGAGTTTTAGTTGGGTTCGTAATTTTACCCGGAGTTTTAGTTGGGTTCGTAATTTTACCCGGAGTTTTACTTGGGTTCGTAATTTTACCCGGAGTTTTACTTGGGTTCGTAATTTTACCCGGAGTTTTAGTTGGGTTCGTAATTTTACCCGGAGTTTTAGTTGGGTTCGTAATTTTACCCGGACTTTTTAGTTGGGTTCGTATTTTTTACCCGGACTTTTAGTTGGGTTCGTATTTTTTACCCGGAGTTTTAGTTGGGTTCGTATTTTTTACCCGGACTTTTTAGTTGGGTTAGTATTTTTACCCGGAGTTTTAGTTGGGTTCGTATTTTTACCCGGAGTTTTAGTTGGGTTCGTATTTTTACCCGGAGTTTTAGTTGGGTTCGTAATTTTAGCCCTAGTTTTAGTTGGGTTCGTATTCTTTACCCGGACTTTTTAGTTGGGTTCGTAATTTTACCCGGAGTTTTAGTTGGGTTCGTAATTTTACCCGGAGTTTTAGTTGGGTTCGTAATTTTACCAGGAGGTTTAGTTGGGTTCGTAATTTTACCCGGACTTTTTAGTTGGGTTCGTATTTTTTACCCGGACTTTTAGTTGGGTTTGTAATTTTACCCGGAGTTTTAGTTGGGTTCGTAATTTTACCCGGACTTTTTAGTTGGGTTCGTATTTTTTACCCGGACTTTTAGTTGGGTTCGTAATTTTACCCGGAGTTTTAGTTGGGTTCGTAATTTTACCCGGACTTTTAGTTGAGTTGGTAATTTTACCCGGAGTTTTAGTTGGGTTCGTAATTTTACCCGGACTTTTTATTTGGGTTCGTAATTTTACCCGGACTTTTTAGTTGGGTTCGTAATTTTACCCGGAGTTTTAGTTGGGTTCGTAATTTTACCTGGAGTTTTACTTTGGTTCGTAATTTTACCCGAACTTTTTAGTTGGGTTCGTATTTTTTACCCGGACTTTTAGTTGGGTTCGTAATTTTACCCGAACTTTTTAGTTGGGTTCGTATTTTTTACCCGGACTTTTAGTTGGGTTCGTAATTTTACCCGGAGTTTTAGTTGGGTTCGTAATTTTACCCGGAGTTTTACTTGGGTTCGTAATTTTACCCGGAGTTTTACTTGGGTTCGTAATTTTACCCGGAGTTTTAGTTGGGTTCGTAATTTTACCCGGAGTTTTAGTTGGGTTCGTAATTTTACCCGGACTTTTTAGTTGGGTTCGTATTTTTTACCCGGACTTTTAGTTGGGTTCGTATTTTTTACCCGGAGTTTTAGTTGGGTTCGTGTTTTTTACCCGGACTTTTTAGTTGGGTTAGTATTTTTACCCGGAGTTTTAGTTGGGTTCGTATTTTTACCCGGAGTTTTAGTTGGGTTCGTATTTTTACCCGGAGTTTTAGTTGGGTTCGTAATTTTAGCCGGAGTTTTAGTTGGGTTCGTATTCTTTACCCGGACTTTTTAGTTGGGTTCGTAATTTTACCCGGAGTTTTAGTTGGGTTCGTAATTTTACCCGGAGTTTTAGTTGGGTTCGTAATTCTACCCGGAGGTTTAGTTGGGTTCGTAATTTTACCCGGACTTTTTAGTTGGGTTCGTATTTTTTACCCGTATTTTTAGTTGGGTTCGTATTTTTTACCCGGACTTTTTAGTTGGGTTAGTATTTTTACCCGGAGTTTTAGTTGGGTTCGTATTTTTACCCGGAGTTTTAGTTGGGTTCGTATTTTTACCCGGAGTTTTAGTTGGGTTCGTAATTTTAGCCGGAGTTTTAGTTGGGTTCGTACTCTTTACCCGGACTTTTTAGTTGGGTTCGTAATTTTACCCGGAGTTTTAGTTGGGTTCGTAATTTTACCCGGAGTTTTAGTTGGGTTCGTAATTTTACCCGGAGGTTTAGTTGGGTTCGTAATTTTACCCGGACTTTTTAGTTGGGTTCGTATTTTTTACCCGGACTTTTAGTTGGGTTCGTAATTTTACCCGGAGTTTTAGTTGGGTTCGTAATTTTACCCGGACTTTTTAGTTGGGTTCGTATTTTTTACCCGGACTTTTAGTTGGGTTCGTAATTTTACCCGGAGTTTTAGTTGGGTTCGTAATTTTACCCGGAGTTTTAGTTGAGTTGGTAATTTTACACGGAGTTTTAGTTGGGTTCGTAATTTTACCCGGACTTTTTATTTGGGTTCGTAATTTTACCCGGACTTTTTAGTTGGGTTCGTAATTTTACCCGGAGTTTTAGTTGGGTTCGTAATTTTACCCGGAGTTTTACTTTGGTTCGTAATTTTACCCGAACTTTTTAGTTGGGTTCGTATTTTTTACCCGGACTTTTAGTTGGGTTCGTAATTTTACCCGGAGTTTTAGTTGGGTTCGTAATTTTACCCGGAGTTTTACTTGGGTTCGTAATTTTACCCGGAGTTTTACTTGGGTTCGTAATTTTACCCGGAGTTTTAGTTGGGTTCGTAATTTTACCCGGAGTTTTAGTTGGGTTCGTAATTTTACCCGGACTTTTTAGTTGGGTTCGGATTTTTTACCCGGACTTTTAGTTGGGTTCGTATTTTTTACCCGGAGTTTTAGTTGGGTTCGTATTTTTTACCCGGACTTTTTAGTTGGGTTAGTATTTTTACCCGGAGTTTTAGTTGGGTTCGTATTTTTACCCGGAGTTTTAGTTGGGTTCGTATTTTTACCCGGAGTTTTAGTTGGGTTCGTAATTTTAGCCGGAGTTTTAGTTGGGTTCGTATTCTTTACCCGGACTTTTTAGTTGGGTTCGTAATTTTACCCGGAGTTTTAGTTGGGTTCGTAATTTTACCCGGAGTTTTACTTGGGTTCGTAATTTTACCCGGAGTTTTACTTTGGTTCGTAATTTTACCCGAACTTTTTAGTTGGGTTCGTATTTTTTACCCGGACTTTTAGTTGGGTTCGTAATTTTACCCGGAGTTTTAGTTGGGTTCGTAATTTTACCCGGAGTTTTAGTTGGGTTCGTAATTTTACCCGGAGTTTTACTTGGGTTCGTAATTTTACCCGGAGTTTTACTTGGGTTCGTAATTTTACCCGGAGTTTTAGTTGGGTTCGTAATTTTACCCGGAGTTTTAGTTGGGTTCGTAATTTTACCCGGACTTTTTAGTTGGATTCGTATTTTTTACCCGGACTTTTAGTTGGGTTCGTATTTTTTACCCGGAGTTTTAGTTGGGTTCGTATTTTTTACCCGGACTTTTTAGTTGGGTTAGTATTTTTACCCGGAGTTTTAGTTGGGTTCGTATTTTTACCCGGAGTTTTAGTTGGGTTCGTAATTTTACCCGGAGTTTTAGTTGGGTTCGTAATTTTACCCGGAGGTTTAGTTGGGTTCGTAATTTTACCCGGACTTTTTAGTTGGGTTCGTATTTTTTACCCGGACTTTTAGTTGGGTTCGTAATTTTACCCGGAGTTTTAGTTGGGTTCGTAATTTTACCCGGACTTTTTAGTTGGGTTCGTATTTTTTACCCGGACTTTTAGTTGGGTTCGTAATTTTACCCGGAGTTTTAGTTGGGTTCGTAATTTTACCCGGAGTTTTAGTTGAGTTGGTAATTTTACACGGAGTTTTAGTTGGGTTCGTAATTTTACCCGGACTTTTTATTTGGGTTCGTAATTTTACCCGGACTTTTTAGTTGGGTTCGTAATTTTACCCGGAGTTTTAGTTGGGTTCGTAATTTTACCCGGAGTTTTACTTTGGTTCGTAATTTTACCCGAACTTTTTAGTTGGGTTCGTATTTTTTACCCGGACTTTTAGTTGGGTTCGTAATTTTACCCGAACTTTTTAGTTGGGTTCGTATTTTTTACCCGGACTTTTAGTTGGGTTCGTAATTTTACCCGGAGTTTTAGTTGGGTTCGTAATTTTACCCGGAGTTTTAGTTGGGTTCGTAATTTTACCCGGACTTTTAGTTGAGTTGGTAATTTTACCCGGAGTTTTAGTTGGGTTCGTAATTTTACCCGGACTTTTTATTTGGGTTCGTAATTTTACCCGGACTTTTTAGTTGGGTTCGTAATTTTACCCGGAGTTTTAGTTGGGTTCGTAATTTTACCTGGAGTTTTACTTTGGTTCGTAATTTTACCCGAACTTTTTAGTTGGGTTCGTATTTTTTACCCGGACTTTTAGTTGGGTTCGTAATTTTACCCGAACTTTTTAGTTGGGTTCGTATTTTTTACCCGGACTTTTAGTTGGGTTCGTAATTTTACCCGGAGTTTTAGTTGGGTTCGTAATTTTACCCGGAGTTTTACTTGGGTTCGTAATTTTACCCGGAGTTTTACTTGGGTTCGTAATTTTACCCGGAGTTTTAGTTGGGTTCGTAATTTTACCCGGAGTTTTAGTTGGGTTCGTAATTTTACCCGGACTTTTTAGTTGGGTTCGTATTTTTTACCCGGACTTTTAGTTGGGTTCGTATTTTTTACCCGGAGTTTTAGTTGGGTTCGTGTTTTTTACCCGGACTTTTTAGTTGGGTTAGTATTTTTACCCGGAGTTTTAGTTGGGTTCGTATTTTTACCCGGAGTTTTAGTTGGGTTCGTATTTTTACCCGGAGTTTTAGTTGGGTTCGTAATTTTAGCCGGAGTTTTAGTTGGGTTCGTATTCTTTACCCGGACTTTTTAGTTGGGTTCGTAATTTTACCCGGAGTTTTAGTTGGGTTCGTAATTTTACCCGGAGTTTTAGTTGGGTTCGTAATTCTACCCGGAGGTTTAGTTGGGTTCGTAATTTTACCCGGACTTTTTAGTTGGGTTCGTATTTTTTACCCGTATTTTTAGTTGGGTTCGTATTTTTTACCCGGACTTTTTAGTTGGGTTAGTATTTTTACCCGGAGTTTTAGTTGGGTTCGTATTTTTACCCGGAGTTTTAGTTGGGTTCGTATTTTTACCCGGAGTTTTAGTTGGGTTCGTAATTTTAGCCGGAGTTTTAGTTGGGTTCGTACTCTTTACCCGGACTTTTTAGTTGGGTTCGTAATTTTACCCGGAGTTTTAGTTGGGTTCGTAATTTTACCCGGAGTTTTAGTTGGGTTCGTAATTTTACCCGGAGGTTTAGTTGGGTTCGTAATTTTACCCGGACTTTTTAGTTGGGTTCGTATTTTTTACCCGGACTTTTAGTTGGGTTCGTAATTTTACCCGGAGTTTTAGTTGGGTTCGTAATTTTACCCGGACTTTTTAGTTGGGTTCGTATTTTTTACCCGGACTTTTAGTTGGGTTCGTAATTTTACCCGGAGTTTTAGTTGGGTTCGTAATTTTACCCGGAGTTTTAGTTGAGTTGGTAATTTTACACGGAGTTTTAGTTGGGTTCGTAATTTTACCCGGACTTTTTATTTGGGTTCGTAATTTTACCCGGACTTTTTAGTTGGGTTCGTAATTTTACCCGGAGTTTTAGTTGGGTTCGTAATTTTACCCGGAGTTTTACTTTGGTTCGTAATTTTACCCGAACTTTTTAGTTGGGTTCGTATTTTTTACCCGGACTTTTAGTTGGGTTCGTAATTTTACCCGGAGTTTTAGTTGGGTTCGTAATTTTACCCGGAGTTTTACTTGGGTTCGTAATTTTACCCGGAGTTTTACTTGGGTTCGTAATTTTACCCGGAGTTTTAGTTGGGTTCGTAATTTTACCCGGAGTTTTAGTTGGGTTCGTAATTTTACCCGGACTTTTTAGTTGGGTTCGGATTTTTTACCCGGACTTTTAGTTGGGTTCGTATTTTTTACCCGGAGTTTTAGTTGGGTTCGTATTTTTTACCCGGACTTTTTAGTTGGGTTAGTATTTTTACCCGGAGTTTTAGTTGGGTTCGTATTTTTACCCGGAGTTTTAGTTGGGTTCGTATTTTTACCCGGAGTTTTAGTTGGGTTCGTAATTTTAGCCGGAGTTTTAGTTGGGTTCGTATTCTTTACCCGGACTTTTTAGTTGGGTTCGTAATTTTACCCGGAGTTTTAGTTGGGTTCGTAATTTTACCCGGAGTTTTACTTGGGTTCGTAATTTTACCCGGAGTTTTACTTTGGTTCGTAATTTTACCCGAACTTTTTAGTTGGGTTCGTATTTTTTACCCGGACTTTTAGTTGGGTTCGTAATTTTACCCGGAGTTTTAGTTGGGTTCGTAATTTTACCCGGAGTTTTAGTTGGGTTCGTAATTTTACCCGGAGTTTTACTTGGGTTCGTAATTTTACCCGGAGTTTTACTTGGGTTCGTAATTTTACCCGGAGTTTTAGTTGGGTTCGTAATTTTACCCGGAGTTTTAGTTGGGTTCGTAATTTTACCCGGACTTTTTAGTTGGATTCGTATTTTTTACCCGGACTTTTAGTTGGGTTCGTATTTTTTACCCGGAGTTTTAGTTGGGTTCGTATTTTTTACCCGGACTTTTTAGTTGGGTTAGTATTTTTACCCGGAGTTTTAGTTGGGTTCGTATTTTTACCCGGAGTTTTAGTTGGGTTCGTAATTTTACCCGGAGTTTTAGTTGGGTTCGTAATTTTACCCGGAGGTTTAGTTGGGTTCGTAATTTTACCCGGACTTTTTAGTTGGGTTCGTATTTTTTACCCGGACTTTTAGTTGGGTTCGTAATTTTACCCGGAGTTTTAGTTGGGTTCGTAATTTTACCCGGACTTTTTAGTTGGGTTCGTATTTTTTACCCGGACTTTTAGTTGGGTTCGTAATTTTACCCGGAGTTTTAGTTGGGTTCGTAATTTTACCCGGAGTTTTAGTTGAGTTGGTAATTTTACACGGAGTTTTAGTTGGGTTCGTAATTTTACCCGGACTTTTTATTTGGGTTCGTAATTTTACCCGGACTTTTTAGTTGGGTTCGTAATTTTACCCGGAGTTTTAGTTGGGTTCGTAATTTTACCCGGAGTTTTACTTTGGTTCGTAATTTTACCCGAACTTTTTAGTTGGGTTCGTATTTTTTACCCGGACTTTTAGTTGGGTTCGTAATTTTACCCGAACTTTTTAGTTGGGTTCGTATTTTTTACCCGGACTTTTAGTTGGGTTCGTAATTTTACCCGGAGTTTTAGTTGGGTTCGTAATTTTACCCGGAGTTTTACTTGGGTTCGTAATTTTACCCGGAGTTTTACTTGGGTTCGTAATTTTACCCGGAGTTTTAGTTGGGTTCGTAATTTTACCCGGAGTTTTAGTTGGGTTCGTAATTTTACCCGGACTTTTTAGTTGGGTTCGTATTTTTTACCCGGACTTTTAGTTGGGTTCGTATTTTTTACCCGGAGTTTTAGTTGGGTTCGTATTTTTTACCCGGACTTTTTAGTTGGGTTAGTATTTTTACCCGGAGTTTTAGTTGGGTTCGTATTTTTACCCGGAGTTTTAGTTGGGTTCGTATTTTTACCCGGAGTTTTAGTTGGGTTCGTAATTTTAGCCGGAGTTTTAGTTGGGTTCGTATTCTTTACCCGGACTTTTTAGTTGGGTTCGTAATTTTACCCGGAGTTTTAGTTGGGTTCGTAATTTTACCCGGAGTTTTACTTGGGTTCGTAATTTTACCCGGAGTTTTACTTTGGTTCGTAATTTTACCCGAACTTTTTAGTTGGGTTCGTATTTTTTACCCGGACTTTTAGTTGGGTTCGTAATTTTACCCGGAGTTTTAGTTGGGTTCGTAATTTTACCCGGAGTTTTAGTTGGGTTCGTAATTTTACCCGGAGTTTTACTTGGGTTCGTAATTTTACCCGGAGTTTTACTTGGGTTCGTAATTTTACCCGGAGTTTTAGTTGGGTTCGTAATTTTACCCGGAGTTTTAGTTGGGTTAGTAATTTTACCCGGACTTTTTAGTTGGATTCGTATTTTTTACCCGGACTTTTAGTTGGGTTCGTATTTTTTACCCGGAGTTTTAGTTGGGTTCGTATTTTTTACCCGGACTTTTTAGTTGGGTTAGTATTTTTACCCGGAGTTTTAGTTGGGTTCGTATTTTTACCCGGAGTTTTAGTTGGGTTCGTATTTTTACCCGGAGTTTTAGTTGGGTTCGTAATTTTAGCCGGAGTTTTAGTTGGGTTCGTATTCTTTACCCGGACTTTTTAGTTGGGTTCGTAATTTTACCCGGAGTTTTAGTTGGGTTCGTAATTTTACCCGGAGTTTTAGTTGGGTTCGTAATTTTACCCGGAGGTTTAGTTGGGTTCGTAATTTTACCCGGACTTTTTAGTTGGGTTCGTATTTTTTACCCGGACTTTTAGTTGGGTTCGTAATTTTACCCGGAGTTTTAGTTGGGTTCGTAATTTTACCCGGACTTTTTAGTTGGGTTCGTATTTTTTACCCGGACTTTTAGTTGGGTTCGTAATTTTACCCGGAGTTTTAGTTGGGTTCGTAATTTTACCCGGAGTTTTAGTTGAGTTGGTAATTTTACCCGGAGTTTTAGTTGGGTTCGTAATTTTACCCGGACTTTTTATTTGGGTTCGTAATTTTACCCGGACTTTTTAGTTGGGTTCGTAATTTTACCCGGAGTTTTAGTTGGGTTCGTAATTTTACCCGGAGTTTTACTTTGGTTCGTAATTTTACCCGAACTTTTTAGTTGGGTTCGTATTTTTTACCCGGACTTTTAGTTGGGTTCGTAATTTTACCCGAACTTTTTAGTTGGGTTCGTATTTTTTACCCAGACTTTTAGTTGGGTTCGTAATTTTACCCGGAGTTTTAGTTGGGTTCGTAATTTTACCCGGAGTTTTACTTGGGTTCGTAATTTTACCCGGAGTTTTACTTGGGTTCGTAATTTTACCCGGAGTTTTAGTTGGGTTCGTAATTTTACCCGGAGTTTTAGTTGGGTTCGTAATTTTACCCGGACTTTTTAGTTGGGTTCGTATTTTTTACCCGGACTTTTAGTTGGGTTCGTATTTTTTACCCGGAGTTTTAGTTGGGTTCGTATTTTTTACCCGGACTTTTTAGTTGGGTTAGTATTTTTACCCGGAGTTTTAGTTGGGTTCGTATTTTTACCCGGAGTTTTAGTTGGGTTCGTATTTTTACCCGGAGTTTTAGTTGGGTTCGTAATTTTAGCCGGAGTTTTAGTTGGGTTCGTATTCTTTACCCGGACTTTTTAGTTGGGTTCGTAATTTTACCCGGAGTTTTAGTTGGGTTCGTAATTTTAGCCGGAGTTTTAGTTGGGTTCGTATTCTTTACCCGGACTTTTTAGTTGGGTTCGTAATTTTACCCGGAGTTTTAGTTGGGTTCGTAATTTTACCCGGACTTTTTAGTTGGGTTCGTATTTTTTACCCGTATTTTTAGTTGGGTTCGTAATTTTACCCGGAGTTTTAGTTGGGTTCGTAATTTTACCCGGACTTTTTAGTTGGGTTCGTATTTTTTACCCGGACTTTTAGTTGGGTTCGTAATTTTACCTGGAGTTTTAGTTGGGTTCGTATTTTTTACCCGGAGTTTTAGTTGGATTCGTATTTTTTACAAGGAGTTTTAGTTGGGTTCGTATTTTTACCCGGAGTTTTAGTTGTGTTGGTAATTTTACCCGGAGTTTTAGTTGGGTTCATATTTTTTACCGAACTTTTTAGTTGGGTTCGTATTTTTTACCAGAAGTTTTAGTTGGGTTCTTATTTTTTACCCGGAGTTTTAGTTGGGTTCGTATTTTTACCCGGAGTTTTAGTTGGGTTCGTATTTTTACCCGGAGTTTTAGTTGGGTTCGTAATTTTATCCGGAGTTTTAGTTGGGTTCGTATTTTTTACCCGGACTTTTTAGTTGGGTTAGTATTTTTGCCCGGAGTTTTAGTTGGGTTCGTATTTTTTTACCCGGAGTTTTAGTTGGGTTCTAAATGTTACCCGGACTTTTTTGTTTGGTTCGTATTTTTTACCCGGAGTTTTAGTTGGGTTCGTAATTTTACCCGGACTTTTTAGTTGGGTTCGTAATTTTACCCGGAGTTTTAGTTGGGTTCGTAATTTTACCCGAAGTTTTAGTTGGGTTCGTAATTTTACCCGGAGTTTTAGTTGGGTTCGTAATTTTACCCGGAGTTTTAGTTGGGTTCGTAATTTTACCCGGACTTTTTAGTTGGGTTCATATTTTTTACCCGGACTTTTAGTTGGGTTCGTAATTTTACCCGGAGTTTTAGTTGGGTTCGTAATTTTACCCGGAATTTTAGTTGAGTTCGTAATTTTACCCGGAGTTTTAGTTGGGTTCGTAATTTCACCCGGACTTTTTATTTGGGTTCGTAATTTTACCCGGACTTTTTAGTTGGGTTCGTAATTTTACCCGGAGTTTTAGTTGGGTTCGTAATTTTACCCGGAGTTTTACTTGGGTTCGTAATTTTACCCGGACTTTTTAGTTGGGTTCGTATTTTTTACCCGGACTTTTAGTTGGGTTCGTAATTTTACCCGGAGTTTTAGTTGGGTTCGTAATTTTACCCGGAGTTTTAGTTGGGTTCGTAATTTTACCCGGAGTTTTAGTTGGGTTCGTATTTTTGACCCGGACTTTTTAGTTGGGGTTAGTATTTTTACCCGGAGTTTTAGTTGGGTTCGTATTTTTACCCGGAGTTTTAGTTGGGTTCGTAATTTTACCCGGAGTTTTAGTTGGGATCGTATTTTTTACCCGGACATTTTAGTTGGGTTAGCATTTTTTACCCGGAGTTTTAGTTGGGTTCGTACTTTTTACCCGGAGTTTTAGTTGGGTTCGTATTTTTTACCCGGAGTTTTAGTTGGGTTCGTATTTTTTACCCGGACTTTTTAGTTGGGTAAGTATTTTTACCTGGAGTTTTAGTTGGGTTCGTATTTTTACCCGGAGTTTTAGTTGGGTTCGTATTTTTTACCCGGACTTTTTAGTTGGGTAAGTATTTTTACCTGGAGTTTTAGTTGGGTTCGTATTTTTACCCGGAGTTTTAGTTGGGTTCGTAGTTTTACCCGGAGTTTTAGTTGGGTTCGTATCTTTTACCCGGACTATTTAGTTTGGTTAGTATTTTTTACCCGGAGTTTTAGTTGGGTTCGCATTTTTTACCCGGAATTTTTAGTTGGGTTAGTATTTTTACCCGGAGTTTTAGTAGGGTTTGTATTTTTACCCGGAGTTTTAGTTGGGTTCGTAATTTTGCCCGGAGTTTTAGTTGGGTTCGTATTTCTAACCCGGACTTTTTAGTTGGGTTAGTATTTTTACCCGGAGTTTTAGTTGGGTTCGTATTTTTACCCGGAGTTTTAGTTGGGTTCGTAATTTTATCCGGAGTTTTAGTTGGGTTCGTATTTTTTACCCGGACTTTTTAGTTGGGTTAGTATTTTTGCCCGGAGTTTTAGTTGGGTTCGTATTTTTTACCCGGAGTTTTAGTTGGGTTCGTAATTTTACCCGGAGTTTTAGTTGGGTTCGTAATTTTATCCGGAGTTTTAGTTGGGTTCGTATTTTTTACCCGGAGTTTTAGTTGGGTTCGTAATTTTACCCGGAGTTTTAGTTGGGTTCGTATTTTTTACCCGGACTTTTTAGTTGGGTTAGTATTTTTACCCGGAGTTTTAGTTGGGTTCGTATTTTTACCCGGAGTTTTAGTTGGGTTCGTATTTTTACCCGGAGTTTTAGTTGGGTTCGTAATTTTAGCCGGAGTTTTAGTTGGGTTCGTATTTTTTACCCGGACTTTTTAGTTGGGTTAGTATTTTTGCCCGGAGTTTTAGTTGGGTTCATATTTTTTTACCCGGAGTTTTAGTTGGGTTCTAAATGTTACCCGGACTTTTTTGTTTGGTTCGTATTTTTTACCCGGAGTTTTAGTTGGGTTCGTAATTTTACCTGGAGTTTTAAGTTAGGTTCGTATTTTTACCCGGACTTTTTAGTTGGGTTCGTATTTTTTACCCGGACTTTTAGTTGGGTTCGTAATTTTACCCGGAGTTTTAGTTTGGTTCGTAATTTTACCCGGAGTTTTAGTTGGGTTCGTAATTTTACCCGGAGTCTTGAGTTACCCGGACTTTTTAGTTGGGTTCGTATTTTTACCCGGACTTTTAGCTGGGTTCGTAATTTTACCCGGAGTTTTACTTGGGTTCGTAATTTTACCCGGAGTTTTAGTTGGGTTCGTAATTTTACCCGGAGTTTTAGTTGGGTTCGTAATTTTACCCGGACTTTTTAGTTGGGTTCGTATTTTTTACCCGGACTTTTAGTTGGGTTCGTAATTTTACCCGGAGTTTTAGTTGGGTTCGTAATTTTACACGGAGTTTTAGTTGAGTTAGTAATTTTACCCGGAGTTTTAGTTGGGTTCGTAATTTTACCCGGACTTTTTAGTTGGGTTCGTAATTTTACCCGGAGTCTTAAGTTAGGTTCGTATTTTTTATCCGGACTTTTTAGTTGGGTTCGTATTTTTTACCCGGAGTTTTAGTTGGGTTCGTAATTTTACCCGGAGTTTTAGTTGGGTTCGCAATTTTACCCGGACTTTTTAGTTGGGTTCGTATTTTTTACCCGGACTTTTAGTTGGGTTCGTAATTTTACCCGGAGTTTTAGTTGGGTTCGTAATTTTACCCGGAGTTTTAGTTGGGTTCGTAATTTTACCCGGACTTTTTAGTTGGGTTCGTAATTTTACCCGGACTTTTTAGTTGGGTTCGTAATTTTACCCGGACTTTTAGTTGGGTTCGTAATTTTACCCGGAGTTTTAGTTGGGTTCGTAATTTTACCCGGAGTTTTAGTTGCGTTCGTAATTTTACCCGGAGTTGTACTTGGGTTCGTAATTTTACCCGGAGTTTTACTTTGGTTCGTAATTTTACCCGGAGTTTTAGTTGGGTTCGTAATTTTACCCGGAGTTTTAGTTGGGTTCGTAATTTTACCCGGACTTTTTAGTTGGGCTCGTATTTTTTACCCGGACTTTTAGTTGGGTTCGTAATTTTACCCGGAGTTTTAGTTGGGTTCGTAATTTTACCCGGAGTTTTAGTTGAGTTCGTAATTTTACCCGGAGTTTTAGTTGGGTTCGTAATTTTACCCGGACTTTTTAGTTGGGTTCGTAATTTTACCCGGACTTTTTAGTTGGGTTCGTAATTTTACCCGGAGTCTTAAGTTAGGTTCGTATTTTTTATCCGGACTTTTTAGTTGGGTTCGTATTTTTTACCCGGAGTTTTAGTTGGGTTCGTAATTTTACCCGGAGTTTTAGTTGGGTTCGTAATTTTACCCGGACTTTTTAGTTGGGTTCGTATTTTTTACCCGGACTTTTAGTTGGGTTCGTAATTTTACCCGGAGTTTTAGTTGGGTTCGTATTTTTTACCCGGAGTTTTAGTTGGATTCGTATTTTTTACAAGGAGTTTTAGTTGGCTTCGTATTTTTACCCGGAGTTTTAGTTGTGTTGGTAATTTTACCCGGAGTTTTAGTTGGGTTCATATTTTTTACCGGACTTTTTAGTTGGGTTCGTATTTTTTACCCGAAGTTTTAGTTGGGTTCGTATTTTTTACCCGGAGTTTTAGTTGGGTTCGTATTTTTACCCGGAGTTTTAGCTGGGTTCGTATTTTTACCCGGAGTTTTAGTTGGGTTCGTAATTTTATCCGGAGTTTTAGTTGGGTTCGTATTTTTTACCCGGATTTTTTAGTTGGGTTAGTATTTTTGCCCGGAGTTTTAGTTGGGTTCGTATTTTTTTACCCGGACTTTTTAGTTGAGTTAGTATTTTTGCCCGGAGTTTTAGTTGGGTTCGTATTTTTTTACCCGGAGTTTTAGTTGGGTTCTAAATGTTACCCGGACTTTTTTGTTTGGTTCGTATTTTTTACCCGGAGTTTTAGTTGGGTTCGTAATTTTACCCGGACTTTTTAGTTGGGTTCGTAATTTTAAACGGAGTTTTAGTTGGGTTCGTAATTTTACCCGGACTTTTTAGTTGAGTTAGTATTTTTGCCCGGAGTTTTAGTTGGGTTCGTATTTTTTTACCCGGAGTTTTAGTTGGGTTCTAAATGTTACCCGGACTTTTTTGTTTGGTTCGTATTTTGTACCCGGAGTTTTAGTTGGGTTCGTAATTTTACCCGGACTTTTTAGTTGGGTTCGTAATTTTACCCGGAGTTTTAGTTGGGTTCGTAATTTTACCCGGAGTTTTAGTTGGTTTCGTAATTTTACCCGGAGTTTTAGTTGGGTTCGTAATTTTACCCGGAGTTTTAGTTGGGTTCGTAATTTTACCCGGACTTTTTAGTTGGGTTCGTATTTTTTACCCGGACTTTTAGTCGGGTTCGTAATTTTACCCGGAGTTTTAGTTGGGTTCGTAATTTTACCCGGAGTTTTAGTTGGGTTCGTAATTTTACCCGGACTTTTTAGTTGGGTTCGTATTTTTTACCGGGACTTTTAGTTGGGTTCGTAATTTTATCCGGAGTTTTAGTTGGGTTCGTATTTTTTACCCGGACTTTTTAGTTGAGTTAGTATTTTTGCCCGGAGTTTTAGTTGGGTTCGTATTTTTTTACCCGGAGTTTTAGTTGGGTTCTAAATGTTACCCGGACTTTTTTGTTTGGTTCGTAATTTTACCCGGACTTTTTAGTTGGGTTCGTAATTTTACCCGGAGTTTTAGTTGGGTTCGTAATTTTACCCGGAGTTTTAGTTGGGTTCGTAATTTTACCCGGAGTTTTAGTTGGGTTCGTAATTTTACCCGGAGTTTTAGTTGGGTTCGTAATTTTACCCGGACTTTTTAGTTGGGTTCGTATTTTTTACCCGGACTTTTAGTTGGGTTCGTAATTTTACCCGGAGCTTTAGTTGGCTTCGTAATTTTACCCGGAGTTTTAGTTGAGTTCGTAATTTTACCCGGAGTTTTAGTTGGGTTCGTAATTTTACCCGAACTTTTTATTTGGGTTCGTAATTTTACCCGGACTTTTTAGTTGGGTTCGTAATTTTACCCGGAGTTTTAGTTGGGTTCGTAATTTTACCCGGAGTTTTAGTTGGGTTCGTAATTTTACCCGGAGTTTTAGTTGGGTTCGTAATTTTACCCGGAGTTTTAGTTGGGTTCGTAATTTTACCCGGACTTTTAAGTTGGGTTCTAATTTTTTACCCGGACTTTTAGTTGGGTTCGTAATTTTACCCGGAGTTTTAGTTGGGTTCGTATTTTTTACCCGGAGTTTTAGTTGGATTCGTATTTTTTACAAGGAGTTTTAGTTGGCTTCGTATTTTTACCCGGAGTTTTAGTTGTGTTGGTAATTTTACCCGGAGTTTTAGTTGGGTTCATATTTTTTACCGGACTTTTTAGTTGGGTTCGTATTTTTTACCCGAAGTTTTAGTTGGGTTCGTATTTTTTACCCGGAGTTTTAGTTGGGTTCGTATTTTTACTCGGAGTTTTAGCTGGGTTCGTATTTTTACCCGGAGTTTTAGTTGGGTTCGTAATTTTATCCGGAGTTTTAGTTGGGTTCGTATTTTTTACCCGGATTTTTTAGTTGGGTTAGTATTTTTGCCCGGAGTTTTAGTTGGGTTCGTATTTTTTTACCCGGACTCTTTAGTTGAGTTAGTATTTTTGCCCGGAGTTTTAGTTGGGTTCGTATTTTTTTACCCGGAGTTTTAGTTGGGTTCTAAATGTTACCCGGACTTTTTTGTTTGGTTCGTATTTTTTACCCGGAGTTTTAGTTGGGTTCGTAATTTTACCCGGACTTTTTAGTTGGGTTCGTAATTTTAAACGGAGTTTTAGTTGGGTTCGTAATTTTACCCGGACTTTTTAGTTGAGTTAGTATTTTTGCCCGGAGTTTTAGTTGGGTTCGTATTTTTTTACCCGGAGTTTTAGTTGGGTTCTAAATGTTACCCGGACTTTTTTGTTTGGTTCGTATTTTGTACCCGGAGTTTTAGTTGGGTTCGTAATTTTACCCGGACTTTTTAGTTGGGTTCGTAATTTTACCCGGAGTTTTAGTTGGGTTCGTAATTTTACCCGGAGTTTTAGTTGGTTTCGTAATTTTACCCGGAGTTTTAGTTGGGTTCGTAATTTTACCCGGAGTTTTAGTTGGGTTCGTAATTTTACCCGGACTTTTTAGTTGGGTTCGTATTTTTTACCCGGACTTTTAGTCGGGTTCGTAATTTTACCCGGAGTTTTAGTTGGGTTCGTAATTTTACCCGGAGTTTTAGTTGGGTTCGTAATTTTACCCGGACTTTTTAGTTGGGTTCGTATTTTTTACCGGGACTTTTAGTTGGGTTCGTAATTTTATCCGGAGTTTTAGTTGGGTTCGTATTTTTTACCGGACTTTTTAGTTGAGTTAGTATTTTTGCCCGGAGTTTTAGTTGGGTTCGTATTTTTTTACCCGGAGTTTTAGTTGGGTTCTAAATGTTACCCGGACTTTTTTGTTTGGTTCGTAATTTTACCCGGACTTTTTAGTTGGGTTCGTAATTTTACCCGGAGTTTTAGTTGGGTTCGTAATTTTACCCGGAGTTTTAGTTGGGTTCGTAATTTTACCCGGAGTTTTAGTTGGGTCGTAATTTTACCGAGTTTTAGTTGGGTTCGTAATTTTACCCGGACTTTTTAGTTGGGTTCGTATTTTTTACCCGGACTTTTAGTTGGGTCGTAATTTTACCCGGAGCTTTAGTTGGCTTCGTAATTTTACCCGGAGTTTTAGTTGAGTTCGTAATTTTACCCGGAGTTTTAGTTGGGTTCGTAATTTTACCCGAACTTTTTATTGGGTTCGTAATTTTACCCGGACTTTTTAGTTGGGTTCGTAATTTTACCCGGAGTTTTAGTTGGGTTCGTAATTTTACCCGGAGTTTTAGTTGGGTTCGTAATTTTACCCGGAGTTTTAGTTGGGTCGTAATTTTACCCGGAGTTTTAGTTGGGTTCGTAATTTTACCCGGACTTTTAAGTTGGGTTCTAATTTTTTACCCGGACTTTTAGTTGGGTTCGTAATTTTACCCGGAGTTTTAGTTGGTTCGTAATTTTATCCGGAGTTTTAGTTGGGTTCGTATTTTTTACCCGAGTTTTAGTTGGGTTCGTAATTTTACCCGGAGTTTTAGTTGGGTTCGTATTTTTTACCCGGACTTTTTAGTTGGGTTAGTATTTTTACCCGGAGTTTTAGTTGGGTTCGTATTTTTACCCGGAGTTTTAGTTGGGTTCGTATTTTTACCCGGAGTTTTAGTTGGGTTCGTAATTTTAGCCGGAGTTTTAGTTGGGTTCGTATTTTTTACCCGGACTTTTTAGTTGGGTTAGTATTTTTGCCCGGGAGTTTTAGTTGGGTTCATATTTTTTTACCCGGAGTTTTAGTTGGGTTCTAAATGTTACCCGGACTTTTTTGTTTGGTTCGTATTTTTTACCCGGAGTTTTAGTTGGGTTCGTAATTTTACCTGGAGTTTTAAGTTAGGTTCGTATTTTTACCCGACTTTTAGTTGGGTTCGTATTTTTTACCGACTTTTAGTTGGGTTCGTAATTTTACCCGGAGTTTTAGTTTGGTTCGTAATTTTACCCGGAGTTTTAGTTGGGTTCGTATTTTACCCGGAGTCTTGAGTTACCCGGACTTTTTAGTTGGGTTCGTATTTTTACCCGGACTTTTAGCTGGGTTCGTAATTTTACCCGGAGTTTTACTTGGTTCGTAATTTTACCCGGAGTTTTAGTTGGTTCGTAATTTTACCCGGAGTTTTAGTTGGGTTCGTAATTTTACCCGGACTTTTTAGTTGGGTTCGTATTTTTTACCCGGACTTTTAGTTGGGTTCGTAATTTTACACGGAGTTTTAGTTGAGTTAGTAATTTTACCCGGAGTTTTAGTTGGGGTTCGTAATTTTACCCGACTTTTAGTTGGGTTCGTAATTTTACCCGGAGTCTTAAGTTAGGTTCGTATTTTTTATCCGGACTTTTTAGTTGGGTTCGTAATTTTTTACCCGGAGTTTTAGTTGGGTTCGTAATTTTACCCGGAGTTTTAGTTGGGTTCGCAATTTTACCCGGACTTTTTAGTTGGGTTCGTATTTTTTACCCGGACTTTTAGTTGGGTTCGTAATTTTACCCGGAGTTTTAGTTGGGTCGTAATTTTACCCGGAGTTTTAGTTGGGTTCGTAATTTTACCCGGACTTTTTAGTTGGGTTCGTAATTTTACCCGGACTTTTTAGTTGGGTTCGTAATTTTACCCGGACTTTTAGTTGGGTTCGTAATTTTACCCGGAGTTTTAGTTGGGTTCGTAATTTTACCCGGAGTTTTAGTTGCGTTCGTAATTTTACCCGGAGTTGTACTTGGGTTCGTAATTTTACCCGGAGTTTTAACTTTGGTTCGTAATTTTACCCCGGAGTTTTAGTTGGGTTCGTAATTTTACCCGGAGTTTTAGTTGGGTTCGTAATTTTACCCGGACTTTTTAGTTGGGGCTCGTATTTTTTACCCGGACTTTTAGTTGGGTTCGTAATTTTACCCGGAGTTTTAGTTGGGTTCGTAATTTTACCCGGAGTTTTAGTTGAGTTCGTAATTTTACCCGGAGTTTTAGTTGGGTTCGTAATTTTACCCGGACTTTTTAGTTGGGTTCGTAATTTTACCCGGACTTTTTAGTTGGGTTCGTAATTTTACCCGGAGTCTTAAGTTAGGTTCGTATTTTTTATCCGGACTTTTTAGTTGGGTTCGTATTTTTACCCGGAGTTTTAGTTGGGTTCGTAATTTTACCCGGAGTTTTAGTTGGGTTCGTAATTTTACCCGGACTTTTTAGTTGGGTTCGTATTTTTTACCCGGACTTTTAGTTGGGTTCGTATTTTACCCGGAGTTTTAGTTGGGTTCGTATTTTTTACCCGGAGTTTTAGTTGGATTCGTATTTTTTACAAGGAGTTTTAGTTGGCTTCGTATTTTTACCCGGAGTTTTAGTTGTGTTGGTAATTTTACCCGGAGTTTTAGTTGGGTTCATATTTTTACCGGACTTTTTAGTTGGGTTCGTATTTTTTACCCGAAGTTTTAGTTGGGTTCGTATTTTTTACCCGGAGTTTTAGTTGGGTTCGTATTTTTACCCGGAGTTTTAGCTGGGTTCGTATTTTTACCCGGAGTTTTAGTTGGGTTCGTAATTTATCCGGAGTTTTAGTTGGGTTCGTATTTTTTACCCGGATTTTTTAGTTGGGTTAGTATTTTTGCCGGAGTTTTAGTTGGGTTCGTATTTTTTGACCCGGACTTTTAGTTGAGTTAGTATTTTTGCCCGGAGTTTTAGTTGGGTTCGTATTTTTTTACCCGGAGTTTTAGTTGGGTTCTAAATGTACCCGACTTTTTTGTTTGGTTCGTATTTTTTACCCGGAGTTTTAGTTGGGTTCGTAATTTTACCCGGACTTTTTAGTTGGGTTCTTAATTTTAAACGGAGTTTTAGTTGGGTTCGTAATTTTACCCGGACTTTTTAGTGAGTTAGTATTTTTGCCCGGAGTTTAGTTGGGTTCGTATTTTTTTACCCGGAGTTTTAGTTGGGTTCTAAATGTTACCCGGACTTTTTTGTTGGTTCGTATTTTGTACCGGAGTTTTAGTTGGGTTCGTAATTTTACCCGGACTTTTTAGTTGGGTTCGTAATTTTACCGGAGTTTTAGTTGGGTTCGTAATTTTACCGGAGTTTAGTGGTTTCGTAATTTACCCGGAGTTTTAGTTGGGTTCGTAATTTTACCGGAGTTTTAGTTGGGTTCGTAATTTTACCCGGACTTTTTTAGTTGGTTCGTATTTTTTACCCGGACTTTTAGTCGGGTTCGTAATTTTACCCGGAGTTTTAGTTGGGTTCGTAATTTTACCCGGAGTTTTAGTTGGGTTCGTAATTTTACCCGGACTTTTTAGTTGGGTTCGTATTTTTTACCGGGACTTTTAGTTGGGTTCGTAATTTTATCCGGAGTTTTAGTTGGGTTCGTATTTTTACCCGGACTTTTTAGTTGAGTTAGTATTTTTGCCCGGAGTTTTAGTTGGGTTCGTATTTTTTTACCCGGAGTTTTAGTTGGGTTCTAAATGTTACCCGACTTTTTTGTTTGGTTCGTATTTTACCCGGACTTTTTAGTTGGGTTCGTAATTTTACCCGGAGTTTTAGTTGGGTTCGTAATTTTACCCGGAGTTTTAGTTGGGTTCGTAATTTTACCCGGAGTTTTAGTTGGGTTCGTAATTTTACCCGGAGTTTTAGTTGGGTTCGTAATTTTACCCGGACTTTTTAGTTGGGTTCGTATTTTTTACCCGACTTTTAGGTTGGGTTCGTAATTTTACCCGGAGCTTTAGTTGGCTTCGTAATTTTACCGGAGTTTTAGTTGAGTTCGTAATTTTACCCGGAGTTTAGTTGGGTTCGTAATTTTACCCGAACTTTTTATTTGGGTTCGTAATTTTACCCGGACTTTTTAGTTGGGTTCGTAATTTTACCCGGAGTTTTAGTTGGGTTCGTAATTTTACCCGGAGTTTTAGTTGGTTCGTAATTTTACCCGGAGTTTTAGTTGGGTTCGTAATTTACCCGGAGTTTTAGTTGGGTTCGTAATTTTACCCGGACTTTTAAGTTGGGTTCTAATTTTTTACCCGGACTTTTAGTTGGGTTCGTAATTTACCCGGAGTTTTAGTTGGGTTCGTAATTTTATCCGGAGTTTTAGTTGGGTTCGTATTTTTTTACCCGGAGTTTTAGTTGGTTCGTAATTTTACCCGGAGTTTTAGTTGGGTTCGTATTTTTTACCCGGACTTTTTAGTTGGGTTAGTATTTTTACCCGGAGTTTTAGTGGGTTCGTATTTTTACCCGGAGTTTTAGTTGGGTTC
>CAXIES010000602.1:7500-17500 GCA_964023965.1 Melinopterus prodromus | reverse complement strand
ATCGAAGGTTCCGTCTTACGTCACGGACGCGTCCGCCGTACTACTACGCAAACGTAGATACACCAACATCAACATCGGCTTTCGCCTAGGGCTTAGGATCGACTGACTCGTGTGCAACGGCTGTTCACACGAAACCCTTCTCCACGTCAGTCCTCCAGGGCCTCGCTGGAGTATTTGCTACTACCACCAAGATCTGCACCGACGGCGGCTCCAGACGGGCTCACGCCCTGTCCTTCTGCGCACACCGCCGCGACCCTCCTACTCGTCAGGGCTTCATGACGCCGGTCCGCGAGGACCGCGTCTCACATGCCGCTGACGGCCGAGTATAAGCACGACGCTTCAGCGCCATCCATTTTCAGGGCTAGTAACTTCGGCAGGTGAGTTGTTACACACTCCTTGGCGGATTCCGACTTCCATGGCCACCGTCCTGCTGTCTTAAGTTACCAACGCCTTTCATGGTATCCCATAAGCGTCGATTTGGGCGCTTTAACTCGGCGTTTGGTTCATCCCACAGCGCCAGTTCTGCTTACCAAAAGTGGCCCACTTGGCACTCTGATCCGATATCTCGCGGCTTCACAGTTTAAGCAAGCCGGAGATCTCACCCATTTAAAGTTTGAGAATAGGTTGAGGTCGTTTCGACCCCAATGCCTCTAATCATTCGCTTTACCGAATGAGACTCGCACGCGGCGAGCGCCAGCTATCCTGAGGGAAACTTCGGAGGGAACCAGCTACTAGATGGTTCGATTAGTCTTTCGCCCCTATACCCAGTTCCGACGATCGATTTGCACGTCAGAATCGCTACGGACCTCCATCAGGGTTTCCCCTGACTTCGTCCTGACCAGGCATAGTTCACCATCTTTCGGGTCCCAGCGTGTACGCTCTGGGTGCGCCTCTTCTCGCGATGAGAACGAGACGCCCCGGGAGTGCGGGGCCGGTCCGTGAGCCGGCCCATCCTCCCTCGGTTCGCGCGAGGCGAACCTTCACTTTCATTGCGCCTTTAGGTTTAGTTTAGTCCCAATGACTCGCGCACATGCTAGACTCCTTGGTCCGTGTTTCAAGACGGGTCCTGAAAGTACCCAAAGCTATAGCGCCGTGGACTGGCGTGTGCAGGGTCTGTCCGAGGACAACGCCGCCAACAGCCGGGCGGGCCCGGATCCGGCGCTAGGTCCGGATGCCAGGTTTGCCGTCCGCGCTTGCGACGTGCCGGACGCGAACAAGTCGCGGCCCCGCGCCATAGTTTTACCGTCGGTCGGGCCGGCCGGGACACCGCGGGTCCGAACGCACCGAGGTGCGCGCGGGCTCCACCGCGGGCCTTAGGCCGACGCCCAACGGGTCACGACGTCCTACAGGAGGAGAAGTGCACGCGTTCGGAGTCCGACGGCCACGGGCGGCGCGCGCGGCGCGAACGCCACGCGTCGCAACGCCCGTTGCTCGCGAACTTTCCGAGAGACGCGTCTGAATCTCCCCTTTCGACCTTTCGGGTTTCTCAGGTTTACCCCTGAACGGTTTCACGTACTCTTGAACTCTCTCTTCAAAGTTCTTTTCAACTTTCCCTCACGGTACTTGTTCGCTATCGGTCTCGTGGTAATATTTAGCCTTAGATGGAGTTTACCACCCACTTAGGGCTGCACTCTCAAGCAACCCGACTCTGAGGAGAGACCCTCCCGCGGCATGCGGCGGCCAGCTACGGGCCTGGCACCCTCTCTGGGTAAGTGGCCCCGTTCAAGAAGGACTTGGGCGCGCCGCGCTACCTCGGGATAACGGATCCTCCCTAACACCACATTTCCCGGCGTCCGTCTCCGGACGCGGGATTCGGTGCTGGGCTCTTCCCTGTTCGCTCGCCGCTACTAAGGGAATCCTAGTTAGTTTCTTTTCCTCCGCTTAGTAATATGCTTAAATTCAGCGGGTAGTCTCACCTGCTCTGAGGTCGCGTTCATTGGTTTCTTTCGATAGCCGACAGGCCGCGTAGGCAACGGGATCCTTCGGGCTAAACGCGCGCGATCGGACGTCGGACGAATACCTCGCGCCGCCCCGGACGAATCTCGGTGGCGGGGGGATTCACACTCGGACACGTCGACCGGCGCGTCGCCCGGGCATCGTTTACCGGTACGCGGATGGCGGTCGGCTCGAATGATTATATCGTTCGATAGTTTAAAGCGACGCGTTAGCGCGCCGCCCCGACGTCGAGCGCGATGGCGCGCTCGCGGTATCGGGGGGCGGCTCGTGCGCGAGCGCTCAGATTCTTGCCTCGGCGGCCGTCCGCTTTTCGCGCTTGACCGACGCCCCGTACGTACGGCGCGCGTTCCGCTCACACGATTGGGAGCGTGTACTGCGCGCGCGCACCACATGGGGGGGCCTTCGCGTTATCGGCGGTACGCCGACCCGGCAGTCGTGGAAATTGAAACGACCCTCAGCCAGGAGTGGTCCAGGAACAGTATCCGAGGACCGCAATGTGCGTTCGAAATGTCGATGTTCAAGTGTCCTGCAGTTCACAAGTTGACGCGCAATTAGCTGCGTTCTTCATCGACCCACGAGCCAAGTGATCCACCGTTCAGGGTAATCTTTCATACAGTTAACCAGCGACTCTCTGTCCGCGGTACTGCGTTTAATCGGTTTTACACTTACGCAAAGTTTTGCACGCTTACACGTTGCTAGAACGAGAGGTGTTTGACTTCGCAGAGCGGACGTAAAGTCCGAGACGCGTTCGTCCTGCGCGGCTCCCGTACTCAGATCGCTCCCCCCTTTCGAGGGGCGCGCGGTACGCGGGGACGAACGTTCCGTTAGTCAGGCGAATATCCTTCGACCACCTTCGGGCGGTGCGAGCACCTTTGCGCGCAGTCTTCGTCTTTATTAATCTGCGACGCGGACCGACGTCGGTCGTACACGACATGACCGACCGGACCATCCGCCGCGCTCCGCCGGCGTGCCACTGCACCTCCGACAAGGGAGGCCGGGGCCGGATTCGGGGCGCTGGGGTCCGGCGGCCGCTATACGACCGCGACGACGGCGCGACGCACTCGTCTTTATCAATCTACGCTGCGGGCCGACGTCGGTCGTACACGACATGACCGACCGGACCGTCCGCCGCGCTCCGCCGGCGTGCCACTGAACCTCCGACAAGGGAGGCCGGGGCCGGATTCGGGGCGCTGGGGTCCGGCGGCCGCTATACGACCGCGACGACGGCGCGACGCACTCGTCTTCATTAATTTACGCTGCGGACCGACGTCGGTCGTACACGACATGACCGACCGGACCGTCCGCCGCGCTCCGCCGGCGTTCCTCTGCACCTCCGACAAGGGAGGCCGGGGCCGGTTTCGGGGCGCTGGGGTCCGGCGGCCGCTATACGACCGCGACGACGGCGCGACGCACGACGACAAGACTGGGACGCGCGCATTAGCTCGCTGTGCCCTGACCGTCGGGGCCGGCGGGAGCGTCGCATTCACCCGTGGTTGTGACACTTAAAAACTCAAACTCCGAGGCGCGGAGCGCCGAGCCGGCTGCGCGGTGGCTGCCGGCGGCGCTTTTACGTACGCAGTATCTCTCGGCCTGAGCGGCACGGGGGGCGCTCTCGTCATCGGACCTCTCGACTAGGTACCTGACTTCCGGCGTGCCGACCCTCGCGGGTCGGCCGACGCCTCGGACTTCGTTAGTCCTTAACAGTTCGAATCAGTTCGACCGGCGCTCGTACGGCCGACGCGACCGCCGTCGTAGACGTGGTCGGCCGAGGGCGCCATTAATATTCATTCATTATTAATATCGATCCGTGCATCGTATTAATTAATTGTACGTAATGTTTTATAAACATTCGTTAATGATCCTTCCGCAGGTTCACCTACGGAAACCTTGTTACGACTTTTACTTCCTCTAAATGATCAAGTTTGGTCATCTTCCCAGCATCATCGGCGACGTCGAAACGCCACCGCGCACCGGTCCGAAGACCTCACTAAATCATTCAATCGGTAGTAGCGACGGGCGGTGTGTACAAAGGGCAGGGACGTAATCAACGCGAGCTTATGACTCGCGCTTACTGGGAATTCCTCGTTCATGGGGAACAATTGCAAGCCCCAATCCCTAGCACGAAGGAGGTTCAGCGGGTTACCCGGGCCGTTCGGCCAGGGAAGACACGCTGATTCCTTCAGTGTAGCGCGCGTGCGGCCCAGAACATCTAAGGGCATTACAGACCTGTTATTGCTCAATCTCGTGCGGCTAGAAGCCGCCTGTCCCTCTAAGAAGAATTAATTGTACGCCGACAGTAAAAATCGCGCACGACCGCGACGCGAGCGCCGGGTCGGCGGACCTTTGAGATGTCGAAAATACGCCTAGTTAGCAGGCTAGAGTCTCGTTCGTTATCGGAATTAACCAGACAAATCGCTCCACCAACTAAGAACGGCCATGCACCACCACCCACCGAATCAAGAAAGAGCTCTCAATCTGTCAATCCTTCCGGTGTCCGGGCCTGGTGAGGTTTCCCGTGTTGAGTCAAATTAAGCCGCAGGCTCCACTCCTGGTGGTGCCCTTCCGTCAATTCCTTTAAGTTTCAGCTTTGCAACCATACTTCCCCCGGAACCCAAAAGCTTTGGTTTCCCGGAAGCTGCCCGCCGAGTCATCGGAGGAACGTCGGCGGATCGCTAGCTGGCATCGTTTATGGTTAGAACTAGGGCGGTATCTGATCGCCTTCGAACCTCTAACTTTCGTTCTTGATCAATGAAAGCGTTTTTGGCAAATGCTTTCGCTTCTGTCCGTCTTGCGACGATCCAAGAATTTCACCTCTAACGTCGCAATACGAATGCCCCCATCCGTTCCTATTAATCATTACCTCGGGGTTCCGAAAACCAACAAAATAGAACCGAGGTCCTATTCCATTATTCCATGCACACAGTATTCAGGCGAAATTTTAGCCTGCTTTAAGCACTCTAATTTGTTCAAAGTAAACGTGCCGGCCCACCTCGACACTCAATGAAGAGCACCGCGGTGGGATTGAGATTGGGCCGCCCCGAGAGGCTAAGCCCACCGGCAGGACGTCCCGCGGACACGCCAGTTAACACCGCGAGCGATGAACCGGCGGCGCGGGACACAAATTCGACTACGAGCTTTTTAACCGCAACAACTTTAATATACGCTATTGGAGCTGGAATTACCGCGGCTGCTGGCACCAGACTTGCCCTCCAATTGATCCTCGTTAAAGGGTTTAGAGTGTACTCATTCCGATTACGGGGCCTCGGATGAGTCCCGTATCGTTATTTTTCGTCACTACCTCCCCGTGCCGGGAGTGGGTAATTTGCGCGCCTGCTGCCTTCCTTGGATGTGGTAGCCGTTTCTCAGGCTCCCTCTCCGGAATCGAACCCTGATTCCCCGTTACCCGTTACAACCATGGTAGGCGCAGAACCTACCATCGACAGTTGATAAGGCAGACATTTGAAAGATGCGTCGCCGGTGCGAGACCGTGCGATCAGCAAAAAGTTATTCAGAGTCACCAAGGTGTACGACGACGGGCGAACCCGACGCCGATTGGTTTTGATCTAATAAAAGCGCTCCTTCCGTCTCCGGTCGGAGCTCTGTTTGCATGTATTAGCTCTAGAATTACCACAGTTATCCAAGTAAATGTGGGTACGATCTAAGGAACCATAACTGATTTAATGAGCCTTTCGCGGTTTCACCTTAATTTGGCTTGTACTGAGACATGCATGGCTTAATCTTTGAGACAAGCATATGACTACTGGCAGGATCAACCAGGGAGCTGTCACCCGTCCGCGGCCACGTTCGGAAGACGCGCACCGATGGTAACGCGCCGACCTGGCGTAACGCAGATCGAGAGAACAGTCGCACCTCCGGCGAGCCGAGGGCGGAGCAGAATCGTCACGCCGCTGCGAGAGCGGCGGCGGTCTGTCTTCTCGCCCGGCCCGGAAGTATACTACTACATATTACAATATATAGCAAAAACTGACCGTGTCGAAATCAGTCGGCAGCGACGAGCGCGCGCCGACCACACATTTCACGCACAGTGGAGCAGGATGCGCCGACGTCGAAATAGGACGACGTTTACTTGACGACATGACCGCCCGCAGCAGTTCTAAAGAGAATAATTTATAACGCGGAATCTCGTCCGCGAACGGCTTCAACATTCCCAGAAACACCCTTCGCTAGATTGAAAGCGACATGGTACGCGGTCTGAGCGCGCGTTTCGGAAAACTGTCGTGCCGCGCTCTCACGCTCGGTACGAGGCGAGTCGTTGCATATTTGTGGACGACGTCCAGAGGACGCCTCCGAGATTTAAGTGCGCCCGCATAAGGTGTACAACGCTAACTGCGAAAGTCAGCGTCGTCCGCGGGCATGCTGTGGCAATCGCTAATGTTACGGTTACGAGCGCTTGGCGGCGATATGTGGGAACGCAACCTTTCGGTTAAACCGCACAGCGTCAATTAAAACTCTCGTCTCTAATGGCGAACGCCGGTTCTTCGCGAACGAAGCTTACCGAGGCGCTCTCTAGCCACCAGCAGATCAAAGTCAACAACGCGTGCGGCCCGGCAGGGAGCATCTTTATCGTTTACTAATACCAAGACTGTCGACTCGTCGCAACTAAACGGGATCGAGCGGAACCGGACGGCGTTAGCCGTCGCGGACTCACCTCTCCCTATATAAGCGCAACGGACCGAGTACGGGTTGCGAAACGCTAGTACGGGTCGCTCCCGGCTCGCTCGAACGGATACCGCCGACGCTCGCGCGGACTTATCGCACTTTTCGCCTTGGTCCCCGTCCGGGTCGAGTTCGAAATTTTGGAAATATTTTTTTTTTGAAAATTTTTTTTTTTTTTGGAAATTTTTTTTTCTTTCAAATGTTCTCTCCGGCGCTCTCTGCTAAATTTTTGGATTTTTTTTTTTGAAAATTTTTTTTTCTTTCAAAAGTTCCGTCCAGCGCTCCCTGCTGAAATTTTTGGATTTTGGAAATTTTGTCTTTCGGGTGGCGCTGGATGTCGATCGAGCGCGCCGCCGTAGTCCAGCCGACCGCCCGCGCGCCGTCGCCGGCCGGGTAGCGCTCGGTACATTTCGCCCCGCTCGACGACGGGAGACTCGCGCTGTCGATCGAGCGCGCCGCCGGAGTCCAGCCGACCGCCCGCGCGCCGTCGCCGGCCGGGTAGCGCTCGGTACATTTCGCCCCGCTCGACGACGGGAGACTCGCGCTGTCGATCGAGCGCGCCGCCGGAGTCCAGCCGACCGCCCGCGCGCCGTCGCCGGCCGGGTAGCGCTCGGTAGATTTCGCCCCGCTCGACGACGGGAGACCCGCGCTGTCGATCGAGCGCGCCGCCGGAGTCCAGCCGACAGCCCGCGCGCCGTCGCCGGCCGGGTAGCGCTCGGTACATTTCGCCCCGCTCGACGACGGGAGACCCGCGTTGTCGATCGAGCGCGCCGCCGGAGTCCAGCCGACCGCGCTCGCGCCGTCAACGGCCCCATAAAAGATTTTCTTGAAATTTTCTTTTTCGCCTATAAGTCCCGGCCAGCGCTCTCTGCAAAATTTTAGAAATTTTTTTTTTTGAAAAATGTTTTTTTTGAAAATTTTTTTTTTCTTTCAAAAGTTCCGTCCAGCGCTCTCTGCTGAAATTTTTGGATTTTGGAAATTTTGTCTTTCGGGTGGCGCTGGATGTCGATCGAGCGCGCCGCCGTAGTCCAGCCGACCGCCCGCGCGCCGTCGCCGGCCGGGTAGCGCTCGGTACATTTCGCCCCGCTCGACGACGGGAGACTCGCGCTGTCGATCGAGCGCGCCGCCGGAGTCCAGCCGACCGCCCGCGCGCCGTCGCCGGCCGGGTAGCGCTCGGTAGATTTCGCCCCGCTCGACGACGGGAGACCCGCGCTGTCGATCGAACGCGCCGCCGGAGTCCAGCCGACAGCCCGCGCGCCGTCGCCGGCCGGGTAGCGCTCGGTACATTTCGCCCCGCTCGACGACGGGAGACCCGCGCTGTCGATCGAGCGCGCCGCCGGAGTCCAGCCGACCGCGCTCGCGCCGTCAACGGCCCCATAAAAGATTTTCTTGAAATTTTCTTTTTCGCCTATAAGTCCCGGCCAGCGCTCTCTGCAAAATTTCAGAAATTTTTTTTTTTGAAAAATTTTTTTTTTGAAAATTTTTTTTTCTTTCAAAAGTTCCGTCCAGCGCTCTCTGCTGAAATTTTTGGATTTTGGAAATTTTGTCTTTCGGGTGGCGCTGGATGTCGATCGAGCGCGCCGCCGTAGTCCAGCCGACCGCCCGCGCGCCGTCGCCGGCCGGGTAGCGCTCGGTACATTTCGCCCCGCTCGACGACGGGAGACTCGCGCTGTCGATCGAGCGCGCCGCCGGAGTCCAGCCGACCGCCCGCGCGCCGTCGCCGGCCGGGTAGCGCTCGGTAGATTTCGCCCCGCTCGACGACGGGAGACCCGCGCTGTCGATCGAGCGCGCCGCCGGAGTCCAGCCGACAGCCCGCGCGCCGTCGCCGGCCGGGTAGCGCTCGGTACATTTCGCCCCGCTCGACGACGGGAGACCCGCGCTGTCGATCGAGCGCGCCGCCGGAGTCCAGCCGACCGCGCTCGCGCCGTCAACGGCCCCATAAAAGATTTTCTTGAAATTTTCTTTTTCGCCTATAAGTCCCGGCCAGCGCTCTCTGCAAAATTTCAGAAATTTTTTTTTTTGAAAAATTTTTTTTTTGAAAATTTTTTTTTCTTTCAAAAGTTCCGTCCAGCGCTCTCTGCTGAAATTTTTGGATTTTGGAAATTTTGTCTTTCGGGTGGCGCTGGATGTCGATCGAGCGCGCCGCCGTAGTCCAGCCGACCGCCCGCGCGCCGTCGCCGGCCGGGTAGCGCTCGGTACATTTCGCCCCGCTCGACGACGGGAGACTCGCGCTGTCGATCGAGCGCGCCGCCGGAGTCCAGCCGACCGCCCGCGCGCCGTCGCCGGCCGGGTAGCGCTCGGTAGATTTCGCCCCGCTCGACGACGGGAGACCCGCGCTGTCGATCGAGCGCGCCGCCGGAGTCCAGCCGACAGCCCGCGCGCCGTCGCCGGCCGGGTAGCGCTCGGTACATTTCGCCCCGCTCGACGACGGGAGACCCGCGCTGTCGATCGAGCGCGCCGCCGGAGTCCAGCCGACCGCGCTCGCGCCGTCAACGGCCCCATAAAAGATTTTCTTGAAATTTTCTTTTTCGCCTATAAGTCCCGGCCAGCGCTCTCTGCAAAATTTTAGAAATTTTTTTTTTTGAAAAATTTTTTTTTTGAAAATTTTTTTTTTCTTTCAAAAGTTCCGTCCAGCGCTCTCTGCTGAAATTTTTGGATTTTGGAAATTTTGTCTTTCGGGTGGCGCTGGATGTCGATCGAGCGCGCCGCCGTAGTCCAGCCGACCGCCCGCGCGCCGTCGCCGGCCGGGTAGCGCTCGGTACATTTCGCCCCGCTCGACGACGGGAGACTCGCGCTGTCGATCGAGCGCGCCGCCGGAGTCCAGCCGACCGCCCGCGCGCCGTCGCCGGCCGGGTAGCGCTCGGTACATTTCGCCCCGCTCGACGACGGGAGACCCGCGCTGTCGATCGAGCGCGCCGCCGGAGTCCAGCCGACCGCGCTCGCGCCGTCAACGGCCCCATAAAAGATTTTCTTGAAATTTTCTTTTTCGCCTATAAGTCCCGGCCAGCGCTCTCTGCAAAATTTTAGAAATTTTTTTTTTTGAAAAATTTTTTTTTTGAAAATTTTTTTTTTCTTTCAAAAGTTCCGTCCAGCGCTCTCTGCTGAAATTTTTGGATTTTGGAAATTTTGTCTTTCGGGTGGCGCTGGATGTCGATCGAGCGCGCCGCCGTAGTCCAGCCGACCGCCCGCGCGCCGTCGCCGGCCGGGTAGCGCTCGGTACATTTCGCCCCGCTCGACGACGGGAGACTCGCGCTGTCGATCGAGCGCGCCGCCGGAGTCCAGCCGACCGCCCGCGCGCCGTCGCCGGCCGGGTAGCGCTCGGTACATTTCGCCCCGCTCGACGACGGGAGACCCGCGCTGTCGATCG
>CAXIES010000602.1:0-2500 GCA_964023965.1 Melinopterus prodromus | reverse complement strand
GCCAGTTCTGCTTACCAAAAGTGGCCCACTTGGCACTCTGATCCGATATCTCGCGGCTTCACAGTTTAAGCAAGCCGGAGATCTCACCCATTTAAAGTTTGAGAATAGGTTGAGGTCGTTTCGACCCCAATGCCTCTAATCATTCGCTTTACCGAATGAGACTCGCACGCGGCGAGCGCCAGCTATCCTGAGGGAAACTTCGGAGGGAACCAGCTACTAGATGGTTCGATTAGTCTTTCGCCCCTATACCCAGTTCCGACGATCGATTTGCACGTCAGAATCGCTACGGACCTCCATCAGGGTTTCCCCTGACTTCGTCCTGACCAGGCATAGTTCACCATCTTTCGGGTCCCAGCGTGTACGCTCTGGGTGCGCCTCTTCTCGCGATGAGAACGAGACGCCCCGGGAGTGCGGGGCCGGTCCGTGAGCCGGCCCATCCTCCCTCGGTTCGCGCGAGGCGAACCTTCACTTTCATTGCGCCTTTAGGTTTAGTTTAGTCCCAATGACTCGCGCACATGCTAGACTCCTTGGTCCGTGTTTCAAGACGGGTCCTGAAAGTACCCAAAGCTATAGCGCCGTGGACTGGCGTGTGCAGGGTCTGTCCGAGGACAACGCCGCCAACAGCCGGGCGGGCCCGGATCCGGCGCTAGGTCCGGATGCCAGGTTTGCCGTCCGCGCTTGCGACGTGCCGGACGCGAACAAGTCGCGGCCCCGCGCCATAGTTTTACCGTCGGTCGGGCCGGCCGGGACACCGCGGGTCCGAACGCACCGAGGTGCGCGCGGGCTCCACCGCGGGCCTTAGGCCGACGCCCAACGGGTCACGACGTCCTACAGGAGGAGAAGTGCACGCGTTCGGAGTCCGACGGCCACGGGCGGCGCGCGCGGCGCGAACGCCACGCGTCGCAACGCCCGTTGCTCGCGAACTTTCCGAGAGACGCGTCTGAATCTCCCCTTTCGACCTTTCGGGTTTCTCAGGTTTACCCCTGAACGGTTTCACGTACTCTTGAACTCTCTCTTCAAAGTTCTTTTCAACTTTCCCTCACGGTACTTGTTCGCTATCGGTCTCGTGGTAATATTTAGCCTTAGATGGAGTTTACCACCCACTTAGGGCTGCACTCTCAAGCAACCCGACTCTGAGGAGAGACCCTCCCGCGGCATGCGGCGGCCAGCTACGGGCCTGGCACCCTCTCTGGGTAAGTGGCCCCGTTCAAGAAGGACTTGGGCGCGCCGCGCTACCTCGGGATAACGGATCCTCCCTAACACCACATTTCCCGGCGTCCGTCTCCGGACGCGGGATTCGGTGCTGGGCTCTTCCCTGTTCGCTCGCCGCTACTAAGGGAATCCTAGTTAGTTTCTTTTCCTCCGCTTAGTAATATGCTTAAATTCAGCGGGTAGTCTCACCTGCTCTGAGGTCGCGTTCATTGGTTTCTTTCGATAGCCGACAGGCCGCGTAGGCAACGGGATCCTTCGGGCTAAACGCGCGCGATCGGACGTCGGACGAATACCTCGCGCCGCCCCGGACGAATCTCGGTGGCGGGGGGATTCACACTCGGACACGTCGACCGGCGCGTCGCCCGGGCATCGTTTACCGGTACGCGGATGGCGGTCGGCTCGAATGATTATATCGTTCGATAGTTTAAAGCGACGCGTTAGCGCGCCGCCCCGACGTCGAGCGCGATGGCGCGCTCGCGGTATCGGGGGGCGGCTCGTGCGCGAGCGCTCAGATTCTTGCCTCGGCGGCCGTCCGCTTTTCGCGCTTGACCGACGCCCCGTACGTACGGCGCGCGTTCCGCTCACACGATTGGGAGCGTGTACTGCGCGCGCGCACCACATGGGGGGGCCTTCGCGTTATCGGCGGTACGCCGACCCGGCAGTCGTGGAAATTGAAACGACCCTCAGCCAGGAGTGGTCCAGGAACAGTATCCGAGGACCGCAATGTGCGTTCGAAATGTCGATGTTCAAGTGTCCTGCAGTTCACAAGTTGACGCGCAATTAGCTGCGTTCTTCATCGACCCACGAGCCAAGTGATCCACCGTTCAGGGTAATCTTTCATACAGTTAACCAGCGACTCTCTGTCCGCGGTACTGCGTTTAATCGGTTTTACACTTACGCAAAGTTTTGCACGCTTACACGTTGCTAGAACGAGAGGTGTTTGACTTCGCAGAGCGGACGTAAAGTCCGAGACGCGTTCGTCCTGCGCGGCTCCCGTACTCAGATCGCTCCCCCCTTTCGAGGGGCGCGCGGTACGCGGGGACGAACGTTCCGTTAGTCAGGCGAATATCCTTCGACCACCTTCGGGCGGTGCGAGCACCTTTGCGCGCAGTCTTCGTCTTTATTAATCTGCGACGCGGACCGACGTCGGTCGTACACGACATGACCGACCGGACCATCCGCCGCGCTCCGCCGGCGTGCCACTGCACCTCCGACAAGGGAGGCCGGGGCCGGATTCGGGGCGCTGGGGTCCGGCGGCCGCTATACGACCGCGACGACGGCGCCCGCA
>CAXIES010000601.1:0-216661 GCA_964023965.1 Melinopterus prodromus | reverse complement strand
TAACCGAAGAAAAAAAATTCGACGGTCAAAAAAAAATTTCGACGGTCAGAAAAAAAATTTCGACGGCGGGAAAGATGAACTAACCGCAGAAAAAAAATTTCGACGGTCAGAAAAAAATTTCGACGGTCAGAAAAAAAATTTCGCCGGTGGGAAGGATGAACTAACCGAAGAAAAAAAATTTCGACGGACAGAAAAAAAATTTCGACGGTCTGAAAAAAATTCCGACGGTGGGAAAGATGAACTAACCGCAGAAAAAAATTTCGACGGTCAGAAAAAAAATTTCGATGGTCAGAAAAAAAATTTCGACGGTGGGAAAGATGAACTAACCGATGAAAAAAAATTTCGACGGTCAGAAAAAAAATTTCGCCGGTGGAAGGATGAACTAACCGAAGAAAAAAAATTTCGACGGACAGAAAAAAAATTTCGACGGTCTGAAAAAAATTCCGACGGTGGGAAAGATGAACTAACCGCAGAAAAAAATTTCGACGGTCAGAAAAAAAATTTCGATGGTCAGAAAAAAAATTTCGACGGTGGGAAAGATGAACTAACCGATGAAAAAAAATTTCGACGGTCAGAAAAAAAATTTCGACGGTGGGAAAGATGAACTAACCGAAGAAAAAAAATTTCGACGGACAGAAAAAAAAATTCGACGGTCAGAAAAAAAATTTCGACGGTGGGAAAGATGAACTAACCGAAGAAAAAAATTTCGACGGACAGAAAAAAAATTTCGACGGTCAGAAAAAAAAATTTCGACGGTGGGAAAGATGAACTAACCGAAGAAAAAAAATTCGACGGTCAGAAAAAAAATTTCGACAGTCAGAAAAAAAATTTCGACAGTCAGAAAAAAAATTTCTACGGTGGGAAGGATGAACTAACCGAAGAAAAAAAATTTCGACGGACAGAAAAAAAATTTCGACGGTCTGAAAAAAAATTCCGACGGCGGGAAAGATGAACTAACCGCAGAAAAAAATTTCGACGGTCAGAAAAAAAATTTCGATGGTCAGAAAAAAAATTTCGACGGTGGGAAAGATGAACTAACCGAAGAAAAAAAAATTCGACGGACAGAAAAAAAATTTCGACGGTCAGAAAAAAAATTTCGACGGTGGGAAAGATGAACTAACCGAAGAAAAAAAAGTTCGACGGACAGAAAAAAAATTTCGACGGTCAGACAAAAAATTTCGACGGTCAGAAAAAAAATTTCGACGGCGGGAAAGATGAACTAACCGCAGAAAAAAAATTTCGACGGTCAGAAAAAAATTTCGACGGTCAGGAAAAAAATGTCGACGGTCGGAAAAAAAATTTCGACGGTGGGAAAGATGAACTAACCGAAGAAAAAAAATTCGACGGTCAAAAAAAAATTTCGACGGTCAGAAAAAAAATTTCGACGGCGGGAAAGATGAACTAACCGCAGAAAAAAAATATCGACGGACAGAAAAAAAATTTCGACGGTCAGAAAAAAAATTTCGACTGTGGGAAAGATGAACTAACCGAAGAAAAAAAATTCGACGGACAGAAAAAAAATTTCGACGGTCAGAAAAAAATTTCGACGGTGGGAAAGATGAACAAACCCCAGAAAAAAATTTCGACGGTCAGAAAAAAAAATTCGACGGTCAGAAAAAAAATTCGACGGTCGGAAAAAATATTTCGACGCTGGGAAAGATGAACTAACCGAAGAAAAAAAATTCGACGGTCAAAAAAAAATTTCGACGGTCAGAAAAAAAATTTCGACGGCGGGAAAGATGAACTAACCGCAGAAAAAAAATTTCGACGGTCAGAAAAAAATTTCGACGGTCAGGAAAAAAATGTCGACGGTGGGAAAGATGAACTAACCGAAGAAAAAAAATTTCGACGGATAGAAAAAAACTTTCGACGGTCAGAAAAAAAAATTCGACGGTGGGAAAGATGAACTAACCAAAGAAAAAAAATTTCGACGGACAGAAAAAAAATTTCGACGGTCAGAAAAAAAATTTCGACGGTGGGAAAGATGAACTAACCGAAGAAAAAAAAGTTCCACGGACAGAGAAAAAATTTCGACGGTCAGAAAAAAAATTTCGACGGTGGGAAAGATGAACTAACCGAAGAAAAAAAATTCGACGGACAGAAAAAAAATTTCGACGGTCAGAAAAAAAATTTCGACGGTGGGAAAGATGAATAAAAATTTCGACGGACAGAAAAAAAATTTCGACGGTCAGAAAAAAAATTTCGACGGAGGGAAAGATGAACTAACCGAAGAAAAAAAATTTCGACGGACAGAAAAAAAATTTCGACGGTCAGAAAAAAAATTACGACGGTGGGAAAGATGAACTAACCGAAGAAAAAAAATTTCGACGGACAGAAAAAAAATTTCGACGGTGGGAAAGTGAACTAACCGCAGAGAAAAAATTCGACGGTCAGAAAAAAATTTCGACGGTCAGAAAAAAAATTTCGACGGCGGGAAAGATGAACTAACCGCAGAAAAAAAATTTCGACGGTCAGAAAAAAAATTTCGACGGTCAGAAAAAAAATTTCGACTGTGGGAAAGATGAACTAACCGAAGAAAAAAATTTCGACGGACAGAAAAAAAATTTCGACGGTCAGAAAAAAAAATTCGACGGTGGGAAGGATGACTAACCGCAGAAAAAAAATTTCGGCGGTCACAGAAAAAATTTCGACGGTGGGAAAGATGAACTAACCGAAGGAAAAAAATTTCGACGGACAGAAAAAAAATTTCGACGGTCAGAAAAAAATTTCGACGGTGGGAAAGATGAACAAACCCCAGAAAAAAATTTCGACGGTCAGAAAAAAAATTTCGATGTCAGAAAAAAAATTTCGACGGTGGGAAAGATGAACTAACCGAAGAAAAAAAATTTCGACGGTCAGAAAAAAATTTCGACGGTGGGAAAAATGAACTAACCGAAGAAAAAAAATTTCGACGGACAGAAAAAAAATTTCAACTGTCAGAAAAAAAAATTTTGACGGTGGGAAAGATGAACTAATCGAAGAAAAAAAAATTCGACAGACAGAAAAAAAATTTCGACGGTCAGAAAAAAAATTTCGACGGTAGGAAAGATGAACTAACCGCAGAAAAAAAATTTCGACGGTCACAAAAAAAATTTCGACGGTGGGAAAGATGAACTAACCGCAGAAAAAAATTTCGACGGTCAGAAAAAAAATTTCGATGTCAGAAAAAAAATTTCGACGGTGGGAAAGATGAACTAACCGAAGAAAAAAATTTCGACGGACAGAAAAAAAATTTCGACGGTCAGAAAAAAAATTCGACGGTGGGAAAGATGAACTAACCGCAGAAAAAAATTTCGACGGTCAGAAAAAAAATTTCGATGTCAGAAAAAAAATTTCGACGGTGGGAAAGATGAACTAACCGAAGAAAAAAAAATTCGACGGTCAGAAAAAAATTTCGACGGTGGGAAAAATGAACTAACCGAAGAAAAAAAATTTCGACGGTCAGAAAAAAAATTTCAACGGTCAGAAAAAAAAATTTTGACGGTGGGAAAGATGAACTAATCGAAGAAAAAAAATTCGACAGACAGAAAAAAAATTTCGACGGTCAGAAAAAAAATTTCGACGGCGGGAAAGATGAACTAACCGAAGAAAAAAAAGTTCGACGGACAGAAAAAAAATTTCGACGGTCAGACAAAAAATTTCGACGGTCAGAAAAAAAATTTCGACGGCGGGAAAGATGAACTAACCGCAGAAAAAAAATTTCGACGGTCAGAAAAAAATTTCGACGGTCGGAAAAAAAATTTCGACGGTGGGAAAGATGAACTAACCGAAGAAAAAAAATTCGACGGTCAAAAAAAAATTTCGACGGTCAGAAAAAAAATTTCGACGGCGGGAAAGATGAACTAACCGCAGAAAAAAAATTTCGACGGTCAGAAAAAAATTTCGACGGTCAGAAAAAAAATTTCGACGGTGGGAAAGATGAACTAACCGAAGAAAAAAAATTTCGACGGACAGAAAAAAAATTTCGACGGTCAGAAAAAAAATTTCGACTGTGGGAAAGATGAACTAACCGAAGAAAAAAAATTCGACGGACAGAAAAAAAATTTCGACGGTCAGAAAAAAAATTCGACGGTGGGAAAGATGAACTAACCGCAGAAAAAAAATTTCGACGGTCAGAAAGAAAATTTCGATGGTCAGAAAAAAAATTTCGACGGTGGGAAAGATGAACTAACCGAAGAAAAAAAATTTCGACGGTCAGAAAAAAAAATTCGACGGTGGGAAAGATGAACTAACCGAAGAAAAAAAATTTCGACGGACAGAAAAAAAAATTCGACGGTCAGAAAAAAAATTTCGACGGTGGGAAAGATGAACTAACCGAAGAAAAAAATTTCGACGGACAGAAAAAAAATTTCGACGGTCAGAAAAAAAAATTTCGACGGTGGGAAAGATGAACTAACCGAAGAAAAAAAAATTCGACGGTCAGAAAAAAAATTTCGACAGTCAGAAAAAAAATTTCGACAGTCAGAAAAAAAATTTCTACGGTGGGAAGGATGAACTAACCGAAGAAAAAAAATTTCGACGGACAGAAAAAAAATTTCGACGGTCTGAAAAAAAATTCCGACGGCGGGAAAGATGAACTAACCGCAGAAAAAAATTTCGACGGTCAGAAAAAAAATTTCGATGGTCAGAAAAAAAATTTCGACGGTGGGAAAGATGAACTAACCGAAGAAAAAAAAATTCGACGGACAGAAAAAAAATTTCGACGGTCAGAAAAAAAATTTCGACGGTGGGAAAGATGAACTAACCGAAGAAAAAAAAGTTCGACGGACAGAAAAAAAATTTCGACGGTCAGACAAAAAATTTCGACGGTCAGAAAAAAAATTTCGACGGCGGGAAAGATGAACTAACCGCAGAAAAAAAATTTCGACGGTCAGAAAAAAATTTCGACGGTCAGGAAAAAAATGTCGACGGTCGGAAAAAAAATTTCGACGGTGGGAAAGATGAACTAACCGAAGAAAAAAAATTCGACGGTCAAAAAAAAATTTCGACGGTCAGAAAAAAATTTCGACGGTCGGAAAAAAAATTTCGACGCTGGGAAAGATGAACTAACCGAAGAAAAAAAATTCGACGGTCAAAAAAAAATTTCGACGGTCAGAAAAAAAATTTCGACGGCGGGAAAGATGAACTAACCGCAGAAAAAAAATTTCGACGGTCAGAAAAAAATTTCGACGGTCAGGAAAAAAATGTCGACGGTGGGAAAGATGAACTAACCGAAGAAAAAAAATTTCGACGGACAGAAAAAAAATTTCGACGGTCAGAAAAAAAATTTCGACTGTGGGAAAGATGAACTAACCGAAGAAAAAAAATTCGACGGACAGAAAAAAAATTTCGACGGTCAGAAAAAAATTTCGACGGTGGGAAAGATGAACAAACCCCAGAAAAAAATTTCGACGGTCAGAAAAAAAAATTCGACGGTCAGAAAAAAAATTCGACGGTCGGAAAAAAAATTTCGACGCTGGGAAAGATGAACTAACCGAAGAAAAAAAATTCGACGGTCAAAAAAAAATTTCGACGGTCAGAAAAAAAATTTCGACGGCGGGAAAGATGAACTAACCGCAGAAAAAAAATTTCGACGGTCAGAAAAAAATTTCGACGGTCAGGAAAAAAATGTCGACGGTGGGAAAGATGAACTAACCGAAGAAAAAAAATTTCGACGGATAGAAAAAACTTTCGACGGTCAGAAAAAAAAATTCGACGGTGGGAAAGATGAACTAACCAAAGAAAAAAAATTTCGACGGACAGAAAAAAAATTTCGACGGTCAGAAAAAAAATTTCGACGGTGGGAAAGATGAACTAACCGAAGAAAAAAAAGTTCCACGGACAGAGAAAAAATTTCGACGGTCAGAAAAAAAATTTCGACGGTGGGAAAGATGAACTAACCGAAGAAAAAAAATTCGACGGACAGAAAAAAAATTTCGACGGTCAGAAAAAAAATTTCGACGGTGGGAAAGATGAATAAAAATTTCGACGGACAGAAAAAAAATTTCGACGGTCAGAAAAAAAATTTCGACGGTGGGAAAGATGAACTAACCGAAGAAAAAAAAGTTCCACGGACAGAGAAAAAATTTCGACGGTCAGAAAAAAAATTTCGACGGTGGGAAAGATGAACTAACCGAAGAAAAAAAATTTCGACGGACAGAAAAAAATTTCGACGGTCAGAAAAAGAATTTCGACGGTGGGAATAATAATAATAATAATCCACGCCTTAACATCCCCCAACAGCTTTCGCCACTACGGGGGCATCGGCAGGCCCGCGTCTGTGGCACGTCTTAAGTTGTTTGGCTTTCAGCATTCGCCGTGGAGTAAAGGAAAACCACAGAAAAACCTTTACTCTGAAAGCAGGGCGTTGGATTCGAACCAACGTCCCCCAGACTGATAGCCAAGCGCGCTACCACTCCACCACAGTCTGGCTTAGGGAAAGATGAACTAACCGAAGAAAAAAATTTCGACGGACAGAAAAAATATTTCGACGGTCAGAAAAAAAATTTCGACGGTGGGAAAGATGAACTAACCGAAGAAAAAAAATTTCGACGGACAGAAAAAGAATTTCGGCGGTCAGAAAAAAAATTTCGACGGTGGGAAAGATGAACTAACCGAAGAAAAAAAATTTCGACGGACAGAAAAAGAATTTCGGCGGTCAGAAAAAAAATTTCGACGGTGGGAAAGATGAACTAACCGAAGAAAAAAAATTTCGACGGTCAGAAAAAAATTTCGACGGTCAGGAAAAAAATGTCGACGGTGGGAAAGATGAACTAACCGAAGAAAAAAAATTTCGACGGACAGAAAAAGAATTTCGGCGGTCAGAAAAAAAATTTCGACGGTGGGAAAGATGAACTAACCGAAGAAAAAAAATTCGACGGACAGAAAAAAAAATTTCGACGGTCAGAAAAAAATTTCGACGGTGGGAAAGATGAACGAACCGCAGAAAAAAAATTTCGACGGTCAGAAAAAAATTTTCGACGGTCAGAAAAAAATTTCGACGGTCAGAAAAAAATTTTCGACGGTCAGAAAAAAAATTTCGACGGTTGGAAAGATGAACAACCGCAGAAAAAAAATTTCGACGGTCAGAAAAAAATTTTCGACGGTCAGAAAAAAAATTCCGACGGCGGGAAAGATGAACTAACCGCAGAAAAAAATTTGGACGGTCAGAAAAAAAATTTCGATGGTCAGAAAAAAAATTTCGACGGTGGGAAAGATGAACTAACCGAAGAAAAAAAATTTTGACGGTCAGAAAAAAAATTTCGACGGTGGGAAAGATGAACTAACCGAAGAAAAAAAATTTCGACGGACAGAAAAAAAATTTCGACGGTCAGAAAAAAAATTTCGACGGTGGGAAAGATGAACTAACCGAAGAAAAAAAATTTCGACGGACAGAAAAAAAATTTCGACGGTCAGAAAAAAAAATTTCGACGGAAGGAAAGATGAACTAACCGAAGAAAAAAAATTTCGCCGGACAGAAAACAAATTTCGACGGTCAGAAAAAAAATTTCGACGGTGGGAAAGTGAACTAACCGCAGAAAAAAAATTCGACGGTCAGAAAAAATTTCGACGGTCAGAAAAAAAATTTCGACGGCGGGAAAGATGAACTAACCGCAGAAAAAAAATTTCGACGGTCAGAAAAAATTTCGACGGTGGGAAAGATGAACTAACCGAAGAAAAAAAATTTCGACGGACAGAAAAAAAATTTCGACGGTCAGAAAAAAAATTTCGACGGTGGGAAAGATGAACTAACCGAAGAAAAAAAATTTCGACGGACAGAAAAAAAATTTCGACGGTCAGAAAAAAAATTACGACGGTGGGAAAGATGAACTAACCGAAGAAAAAAAATTCGACGGTAAAAAAAAAATTTCGACGGTCAGAAAAAAGATTTCGACGGCGGGAAAGATGAACTAACCGCAGAAAAAAAATTTCGACGGTCAGAAAAAAATTTCGACGGTCAGAAAAAAAATTTCGACGGTGGGAAAGATGAACTAACCGAAGAAAAAAAATTTCGACGGACAGAAAAAAAAATTCGACGGTCAGAAAAAAAATTTCGACGGTGGGAAAGATGAACTAACCGAAGAAAAAAAATTTCGACGGACAGAAAAAAAATTTCGACGGTCAGAAAAAAAAATTTCGGCGGTGGGAAAGATGAACTAACCGAAGAAAAAAAATTTCGACGGTCAGAAAAAAAATTTCGACGGTGGGAAGGATGAACTAACCGAAGAAAAAAAATTTCGACGGACAGAAAAAAAATTTCGACGGTCAGAAAAAAAATTTCGACGGTGGGAAAGATGAACTAACCGAAGAAAAAAAATTTCGACGGACAGAAAAAAAATTTCGACGGTCAGAAAAAAAATTACGACGGTGGGAAAGATGAACTAACCGAAGAAAAAAAATTCGACGGTAAAAAAAAAATTTCGACGGTCAGAAAAAAGATTTCGACGGCGGGAAAGATGAACTAACCGCAGAAAAAAAATTTCGACGGTCAGAAAAAAATTTCGACGGTCAGAAAAAAAATTTCGACGGTGGGAAAGATGAACTAACCGAAGAAAAAAAATTTCGACGGACAGAAAAAAAAATTCGACGGTCAGAAAAAAAATTTCGACGGTGGGAAAGATGAACTAACCGAAGAAAAAAAATTTCGACGGACAGAAAAAAAATTTCGACGGTCAGAAAAAAAAATTTCGGCGGTGGGAAAGATGAACTAACCGAAGAAAAAAAATTTCGACGGTCAGAAAAAAAATTTCGACGGTGGGAAGGATGAACTAACCGAAGAAAAAAAATTTCGACGGTGGGAATAATAATAATAATAATAATCCACGCCTTAACATCCCCCAACAGCTTTCGCCACTACGGGGGCATCGGCAGGCCCGAATTATCATTATTATGGCCCGCGTCTGTGGCACGTCTTAAGTTGTTTGGCTTTCAGCATTCGCCGTGGAGTAAAGGAAAACCACCTTTACTCTGAAAGCGGGGCGTTGGATTCGAACCAACGTCCCCCAGACTGATAGCCAAGCGCGCTACCACTCCACCACAGTCTGGCTTAGGGAAAGATGAACTAACCGAAGAAAAAAAATTTCGACGGACAGAAAAAAATTTCGACGGTCAGAAAAAAATTTTCGACGGTGGGAAAGATGAACTAACCGAAGAAAAAAAATTTCGACGGACAGAAAAAAAATTTCGACGGTCAGAAAAAAAATTTCGACGGTGGGAAAGATGAACTAACCGAAGAAAAAAAATTTCGACGGACAGAAAAAAAAATTTCGACGGTCAGAAAAAAAATTTCGACGGTGGGAAAGATGAACTAACCGAAGAAAAAAAATTCGACGGACAGAAAAAAAATTTCGACGGTCAGAAAAAAAATTTCGACGGTGGGAAAGATGAACTAACCGAAGAAAAAAAATTTCGACGGACAGAAAAAAAATTTCGACGGTCAGAAAAAAAATTTCGACGGTGGGAAAGATGAACTAACCGAAGAAAAAAAATTTCGACGGACAGAAAAAAAATTTCGACGGTCAGAAAAAAAATTTCGACGGTTGGGAAAGATGAACTAACCGAAGAAAAAAAATTTCGACGGTCAGAAAAAAAATTTCGACGGTGGGAAAGATGAACTAACCGAAGAAAAAAAATTTCGACGGACAGAAAAAAAAATTCGACGGTCAGAAAAAAAATTTCGACGGTGGGAAAGATGAACTAACCGAAGAAAAAAAATTTCGACGGTCAGAAAAAAAATTTCGATGGTCAGAAAAAAAATTTCGACGGTGGGAAAGATGAACTAACCGAAGAAAAAAAATTCGACGGTCAGAAAAAAAATTTCGACGGTGGGAAAGATGAACTAACCGAAGAAAAAAAATTTCGACGGACAGAAAAAAAAATTCGACGGTCAGAAAAAAAATTTCGACGGTGGGAAAGATGAACTAACCGAAGAAAAAAAATTTCGACGGACAGAAAAAAAATTTCGGCGGTCAGAAAAAAAAATTTCGACGGTGGGAAAGATGAACTAACCGAAGAAAAAAAATTTCGACGGTCAGAAAAAAAATTTCGACGGTGGGAAAGATGAACTAACCGAAGAAAAAAAATTTCGACGGACAGAAAAAAAATTTCGACGGTCTGAAAAAAATTCCGACGGTGGGAAAGATGAACTAACCGAAGAAAAAAAATTCGACGGACAGAAAAAAAATTTCGACGGTCAGAAAAAAAATTTCGACGGTGGGAAAGATGAACTAACCGAAGAAAAAAAATTTCGACGGACAGAAAAAAAATTTCGACGGTCAGAAAAAAAATTTCGACGGTGGTAAAGATGAACTAACCGAAGAAAAAAAATTTCGACGGACAGAAAAAAAATTTCGACAGTCAGAAAAAAAAATTTCGGCGGTGGGAAAGATGAACTAACCGAAGAAAAAAAATTTCGACGGACAGAAAAAAAATTTCGACAGTCAGAAAAAAAAATTTCGGCGGTGGGAAAGATGAACTAACCGAAGAAAAAAAATTTCGACGGACAGAAAAAAAATTTCGACAGTCAGAAAAAAAAATTTCGGCGGTGGGAAAGATGAACTAACCGAAGAAAAAAAATTTCGACGGACAGAAAAAAAATTTCGACGGTCAGAAAAAAAATTTCGACGGTGGTAAAGATGAACTAACCGAAGAAAAAAAATTTCGACGGACAGAAAAAAAATACGACGGTCAGAAAAAAAATTTCGACGGTGGGAAAGATGAACTAACCGAAGAAAAAAAATTTCGACGGACAGAAAAAAAATTTCGGCGGTGGGAAAGATGAACTAACCGAAGAAAAAAAATTTCGACGGACAGAAAAAAAATTTCGACGGTCAGAAAAAAAATTTCGACGGTGGGAAAGATGAACTAACCGAAGAAAAAAAATTTCGACGGACAGAAAAAAAATTTCGACAGTCAGAAAAAAAAATTTCGGCGGTCAGAAAAAAAATACGACGGTCAGAAAAAAAATTTCGGCGGTGGGAAAGATGAACTAACCGAAGAAAAAAAATTTCGACGGACAGAAAAAAAATTTCGACGGTCAGAAAAAAAATTTCGACGGTGGGAAAGATGAACTAACCGAAGAAAAAAAATTTCGACGGACAGAAAAAAAATTTCGACGGTGGGAAAGATGAACTAACCGAAGAAAAAAAATTTCGACGGACAGAAAAAAAAATTCGACGGTCAGAAAAAAAATTACGACGGACAGAAAACAAATTTCGACGGTCAGAAAAAAAATTTCGACGGTGGGAAAGATGAACTAACCGAAGAAAAAAAATTTCGACGGACAGAAAAAAAATTTCGGCGGTCAGAAAAAAAAATTTCGGCGGTGGGAAAGATGAACTAACCGAAGAAAAAAAATTTCGACGGACAGAAAAAAAATTTCGACGGTCAGAAAAAAAATTTCGACGGTGGGAAAGATGAACTAACCGAAGAAAAAAAATTTCGACGGACAGAAAAAAAATTTCGACGGTCAGAAAAAAAATTTCGACGGTGGGAAAGATGAACTAACCGAAGAAAAAAAAATTCGACGGACAGAAAAAAAATTTCGACGGTCAGAAAAAAAATTTCGACGGTGGGAAAGATGAACTAACCGAAGAAAAAAAATTTCGACGGACAGAAAAAAAATTTCGGCGGTGGGAAAGATGAACTAACCGAAGAAAAAAAATTTCGACGGACAGAAAAAGAATTTCGACGGTCAGAAAAAAAATTTCGACGGTGGGAAAGATGAACTAACCGAAGAAAAAAAATTTCGACGGACAGAAAAAAAATTTCGACGGTCAGAAAAAAAATTTCGACGGTGGGAAAGATGAACTAACCGAAGAAAAAAAATTTCGACGGACAGAAAAAAAATTTCGACGGTGGGAAAGATGAACTAACCGAAGAAAAAAAATTTCGACGGACAGAAAAAAAATTTCGACGGTCAGAAAAAAAAATTACGACGGTGGGAAAGATGAACTAACCGCAGAAAAAAATTTCGACGGTCAGAAAAAAAATTTCGATGGTCAGAAAAAAAATTTCGACGGTGGGAAAGATGAACTAACCGAAGAAAAAAAATTTCGACTGACAGAAAAAAAATTTCGACGGTCAGAAAAAAAATTACGACGGTGGGAAAGATGAACTAACCGCAGAAAAAAATTTCGACGGTCAGAAAAAAAATTTCGATGGTCAGAAAAAAAATTTCGACGGTGGGAAAGATGAACTAACCGAAGAAAAAAAATTTCGACGGTCAGAAAAAAAATTTCGACGGTGGGAAAGATGAACTAACCGAAGAAAAAAAATTTCGACGGACAGAAAAAAAAATTCGACGGTCAGAAAAAAAATTTCGACGGTGGGAAAGATGAACTAACCGAAGAAAAAAAATTTCGACGGACAGAAAAAAAATTTCGACGGTCAGAAAAAAAAATTTCGACGGTGGGAAAGATGAACTAACCGAAGAAAAAAAAATTCGACGGTCAGAAAAAAAATTTCGACAGTCAGAAAAAAAATTTCGACAGTCAGAAAAAAAATTTCTACGGTGGGAAGGATGAACTAACCGAAGAAAAAAAATTTCGACGGACAGAAAAAAAATTTCGACGGTCTGAAAAAAAATTCCGACGGCGGGAAAGATGAACTAACCGCAGAAAAAAATTTCGACGGTCAGAAAAAAAATTTCGATGGTCAGAAAAAAATTTCGACGGTGGGAAAGATGAACTAACCGAAGAAAAAAAATTTCGACGGTCAGAAAAAAAATTTCGACGGTGGGAAAGATGAACTAACCGAAGAAAAAAAATTTCGACGGACAGAAAAAAAAATTCGACGGTCAGAAAAAAAATTTCGACGGTGGGAAAGATGAACTAACCGAAGAAAAAAAATTTCGACGGACAGAAAAAAATTTCGACGGTCAGAAAAAAATTTTCGACGGTGGGAAAGATGAACTAACCGAAGAAAAAAAATTTCGACGGACAGAAAAAAAATTTCGACGGTCAGAAAAAAAATTTCGACGGTGGGAAAGATGAACTAACCGAAGAAAAAAAATTTCGACGGACAGAAAAAAAAATTTCGTCGGTCAGAAAAAAAATTTCGACGGTGGGAAAGATGAACTAACCGAAGAAAAAAAAATTCGACGGACAGAAAAAAAATTTCGACGGTCAGAAAAAAAATTTCGACGGTGGGAAAGATGAACTAACCGAAGAAAAAAAATTTCGACGGACAGAAAAAAAATTTCGACGGTCAGAAAAAAAATTTCGACGGTGGGAAAGATGAACTAACCGAAGAAAAAAAATTTCGACGGTCAGAAAAAAAATTTCGATGGTCAGAAAAAAAATTTCGACGGTGGGAAAGATGAACTAACCGAAGAAAAAAAATTTCGACGGTCAGAAAAAAAATTTCGACGGTGGGAAAGATGAACTAACCGAAGAAAAAAAATTTCGACGGACAGAAAAAAAAATTCGACGGTCAGAAAAAAAATTTCGACGGTGGGAAAGATGAACTAACCGAAGAAAAAAAATTTCGACGGTCAGAAAAAAAATTTCGATGGTCAGAAAAAAAATTTCGACGGTGGGAAAGATGAACTAACCGAAGAAAAAAAATTCGACGGTCAGAAAAAAAATTTCGACGGTGGGAAAGATGAACTAACCGAAGAAAAAAAATTTCGACGGACAGAAAAAAAAATTCGACGGTCAGAAAAAAAATTTCGACGGTGGGAAAGATGAACTAACCGAAGAAAAAAAATTTCGACGGACAGAAAAAAAATTTCGGCGGTCAGAAAAAAAAATTTCGACGGTGGGAAAGATGAACTAACCGAAGAAAAAAAATTTCGACGGTCAGAAAAAAAATTTCGACGGTGGGAAAGATGAACTAACCGAAGAAAAAAAATTTCGACGGACAGAAAAAAAATTTCGACGGTCTGAAAAAAATTCCGACGGTGGGAAAGATGAACTAACCGAAGAAAAAAAATTCGACGGACAGAAAAAAAATTTCGACGGTCAGAAAAAAAATTTCGACGGTGGGAAAGATGAACTAACCGAAGAAAAAAAATTTCGACGGACAGAAAAAAAATTTCGACGGTCAGAAAAAAAATTTCGACGGTGGTAAAGATGAACTAACCGAAGAAAAAAAATTTCGACGGACAGAAAAAAAATTTCGACAGTCAGAAAAAAAAATTTCGGCGGTGGGAAAGATGAACTAACCGAAGAAAAAAAATTTCGACGGACAGAAAAAAAATTTCGACAGTCAGAAAAAAAAATTTCGGCGGTGGGAAAGATGAACTAACCGAAGAAAAAAAATTTCGACGGACAGAAAAAAAATTTCGACAGTCAGAAAAAAAAATTTCGGCGGTGGGAAAGATGAACTAACCGAAGAAAAAAAATTTCGACGGACAGAAAAAAAATTTCGACGGTCAGAAAAAAAATTTCGACGGTGGTAAAGATGAACTAACCGAAGAAAAAAAATTTCGACGGACAGAAAAAAAATACGACGGTCAGAAAAAAAATTTCGACGGTGGGAAAGATGAACTAACCGAAGAAAAAAAATTTCGACGGACAGAAAAAAAATTTCGGCGGTGGGAAAGATGAACTAACCGAAGAAAAAAAATTTCGACGGACAGAAAAAAAATTTCGACGGTCAGAAAAAAAATTTCGACGGTGGGAAAGATGAACTAACCGAAGAAAAAAAATTTCGACGGACAGAAAAAAAATTTCGACAGTCAGAAAAAAAAATTTCGGCGGTCAGAAAAAAAATACGACGGTCAGAAAAAAAATTTCGACGGTGGGAAAGATGAACTAACCGAAGAAAAAAAATTTCGACGGACAGAAAAAAAATTTCGACGGTCAGAAAAAAAATTTCGACGGTGGGAAAGATGAACTAACCGAAGAAAAAAAATTTCGACGGACAGAAAAAAAATTTCGACGGTGGGAAAGATGAACTAACCGAAGAAAAAAAATTTCGACGGACAGAAAAAAAAATTCGACGGTCAGAAAAAAAATTACGACGGACAGAAAACAAATTTCGACGGTCAGAAAAAAAATTTCGACGGTGGGAAAGATGAACTAACCGAAGAAAAAAAATTTCGACGGACAGAAAAAAAATTTCGGCGGTCAGAAAAAAAAATTTCGGCGGTGGGAAAGATGAACTAACCGAAGAAAAAAAATTTCGACGGACAGAAAAAAAATTTCGACGGTCAGAAAAAAAATTTCGACGGTGGGAAAGATGAACTAACCGAAGAAAAAAAATTTCGACGGACAGAAAAAAAATTTCGACGGTCAGAAAAAAAATTTCGACGGTGGGAAAGATGAACTAACCGAAGAAAAAAAAATTCGACGGACAGAAAAAAAATTTCGACGGTCAGAAAAAAAATTTCGACGGTGGGAAAGATGAACTAACCGAAGAAAAAAAATTTCGACGGACAGAAAAAAAATTTCGGCGGTGGGAAAGATGAACTAACCGAAGAAAAAAAATTTCGACGGACAGAAAAAGAATTTCGACGGTCAGAAAAAAAATTTCGACGGTGGGAAAGATGAACTAACCGAAGAAAAAAAATTTCGACGGACAGAAAAAAAATTTCGACGGTCAGAAAAAAAATTTCGACGGTGGGAAAGATGAACTAACCGAAGAAAAAAAATTTCGACGGACAGAAAAAAAATTTCGACGGTGGGAAAGATGAACTAACCGAAGAAAAAAAATTTCGACGGACAGAAAAAAAATTTCGACGGTCAGAAAAAAAAATTACGACGGTGGGAAAGATGAACTAACCGCAGAAAAAAATTTCGACGGTCAGAAAAAAAATTTCGATGGTCAGAAAAAAAATTTCGACGGTGGGAAAGATGAACTAACCGAAGAAAAAAAATTTCGACTGACAGAAAAAAAATTTCGACGGTCAGAAAAAAAATTACGACGGTGGGAAAGATGAACTAACCGCAGAAAAAAATTTCGACGGTCAGAAAAAAAATTTCGATGGTCAGAAAAAAAATTTCGACGGTGGGAAAGATGAACTAACCGAAGAAAAAAAATTTCGACGGTCAGAAAAAAAATTTCGACGGTGGGAAAGATGAACTAACCGAAGAAAAAAAATTTCGACGGACAGAAAAAAAAATTCGACGGTCAGAAAAAAATTTCGACGGTGGGAAAGATGAACTAACCGAAGAAAAAAAATTTCGACGGACAGAAAAAAAATTTCGACGGTCAGAAAAAAAAATTTCGACGGTGGGAAAGATGAACTAACCGAAGAAAAAAAAATTCGACGGTCAGAAAAAAAATTTCGACAGTCAGAAAAAAAATTTCGACAGTCAGAAAAAAAATTTCTACGGTGGGAAGGATGAACTAACCGAAGAAAAAAAATTTCGACGGACAGAAAAAAAATTTCGACGGTCTGAAAAAAAATTCCGACGGCGGGAAAGATGAACTAACCGCAGAAAAAAATTTCGACGGTCAGAAAAAAAATTTCGATGGTCAGAAAAAAATTTCGACGGTGGGAAAGATGAACTAACCGAAGAAAAAAAATTTCGACGGTCAGAAAAAAAATTTCGACGGTGGGAAAGATGAACTAACCGAAGAAAAAAAATTTCGACGGACAGAAAAAAAAATTCGACGGTCAGAAAAAAAATTTCGACGGTGGGAAAGATGAACTAACCGAAGAAAAAAAATTTCGACGGACAGAAAAAAAATTTCGACGGTCAGAAAAAAAAATTTCGACGGAAGGAAAGATGAACTAACCGAAGAAAAAAAATTTCGCCGGACAGAAAACAAATTTCGACGGTCAGAAAAAAAAATTCGACGGTGGGAAAGTGAACTAACCGCAGAAAAAAAATTCGACGGTCAGAAAAAAATTTCGACGGTCAGAAAAAAAATTTCGACGGCGGGAAAGATGACTAACCGCAGAAAAAAAATTTCGACGGTCAGAAAAAAAATTTCGAAGGTCAGAAAAAAAAATTTCGACGGTGGGAAAGATGAACTAACCGAAGAAAAAAAATTTCGACGGACAGAAAAAAAATTTCGACGGTCACAAAAAAAATTTCGACGGTGGGAAGGATGAACTAACCGAAGAAAAAAAATTTCGACGGACAGAAAAAAAATTTCGACGGTCAGAAAAAAAAATTTCGACGGAGGGAAAGATGAACTAACCGAAGAAAAAAAATTTCGACGGTCAGAAAAAAAATTTCGACGGTCAGAAAAAAAATTTCGACGGTGGGAAAGATGAACTAACCGAAGAAAAAAAATTTCGACGGACGGAAAAAAAATTTCGACGGTCAGAAAAAAAATTTCGATGGTCAGAAAAAAAATTTCGACGGTGGGAAAGATGAACTAACCGAAGAAAAAAAATTTCGACGGACAGAAAAAAAATTTCGACGGTCAGAAAAAAAATTTCGACGGTGGGAAAGATGAACTAACCGAAGAAAAAAAATTTCGACGGACAGAAAAAAAATTTCGACGGTCAGAAAAAAAAATTCGACGGTGGGAAGGATGAACTAACCGAAGAAAAAAAATTTCGACGGTGGGAATAATAATAATAATAATCCACGCCTTAACATCCCCCAACAGCTTTCGCCACTACGGGGGCATCGGCAGGCCCGAATTATCATTATTATGGCCCGCGTCTGTGGCACGTCTTAAGTTGTTTGGCTTTCAGCATTCGCCGTGGAGTAAAGGAAAACCACAGAAAAACCTTTACTCTGAAAGCAGGGCGTTGGATTCGAACCAACGTCCCCCAGACTGATAGCCAAGCGCGCTACCACTCCACCACAGTCTGGCTTAGGGAAAGATGAACTAACCGAAGAAAAAAAATTTCGACGGACAGAAAAAAATTTCGACGGTCAGAAAAAAATTTTCGACGGTGGGAAAGATGAACTACCGAAGAAAAAAAAATTCGACGGTCAGAAAAAAAATTTCGACGGTGGGAAAGATGAACTAACCGAAGAAAAAAAATTTCGACGGACAGAAAAAAAATTTCGACGGTCAGAAAAAAAAATTTCGACGGTGGGAAAGATGAACTAACCGAAGAAAAAAAAATTCGACGGTCAGAAAAAAATTTCGACAGTCAGAAAAAAAATTTCGACAGTCAGAAAAAAAATTTCTACGGTGGGAAGGATGAACTAACCGAAGAAAAAAAATTTCGACGGACAGAAAAAAAATTTCGACGGTCTGAAAAAAAATTCCGACGGCGGGAAAGATGAACTAACCGCAGAAAAAAATTTCGACGGTCAGAAAAAAAATTTCGATGGTCAGAAAAAAAATTTCGACGGTGGGAAAGATGAACTAACCGAAGAAAAAAAATTTCGACGGTCAGAAAAAAAATTTCGACGGTGGGAAAGATGAACTAACCGAAGAAAAAAAATTTCGACGGACAGAAAAAAAATTTCGACGGTCAGAAAAAAAATTTCGACGGTGGGAAAGATGAACTAACCGAAGAAAAAAAATTTCGACGGACAGAAAAAAAATTTCGACGGTCAGAAAAAAAAATTTCGACGGAAGGAAAGATGAACTAACCGAAGAAAAAAAATTTCGCCGGACAGAAAACAAATTTCGACGGTCAGAAAAAAAATTTCGACGGTGGGAAAGTGAACTAACCGCAGAAAAAAAATTCGACGGTCAGAAAAAAATTTCGACGGTCAGAAAAAAAATTTCGACGGCGGGAAAGATGAACTAACCGAAGAAAAAAAATTTCGACGGTCAGAAAAAAAATTTCGACGGTGGGAAAGATGAACTAACCGAAGAAAAAAAATTTCGACGGACAGAAAAAAAAATTCGACGGTCAGAAAAAAAAATTCGGCGGTGGGAAAGTGAACTAACCGAAGAAAAAAAATTTCGACGGACAGAAAAAGAATTTCGACGGTCAGAAAAAAAATTTCGACGGTGGGAAAGATGAACTAACCGAAGAAAAAAAATTTCGACGGACAGAAAAAAAAATTCGACGGTCAGAAAAAAAATTTCGACGGTGGGAAAGTGAACTAACCGCAGAAAAAAAATTCGACGGTCAGAAAAAAATTTCGACGGTCAGAAAAAAAATTTCGACGGCGGGAAAGATGAACTAACCGAAGAAAAAAAATTTCGACGGACAGAAAAAAAATTTCGACAGTCAGAAAAAAAAATTTCGGCGGTGGGAAAGATGAACTAACCGAAGAAAAAAATTTCGACGGACAGAAAAAAAATTTCGACGGTCAGAAAAAAAATTTCGACGGTCAGAAAAAAAATTTCGGCGGTGGGAAAGATGAACTAACCGAAGAAAAAAAATTTCGACGGACAGAAAAAAAATTTCGGCGGTCAGAAAAAAAAATTTCGGCGGTGGGAAAGATGAACTAACCGAAGAAAAAAAATTTCGACGGACAGAAAAAAAATTTCGGCGGTCAGAAAAAAAAATTTCGGCGGTGGGAAAGATGAACTAACCGAAGAAAAAAAATTTCGACGGACAGAAAAAAAAATTCGACGGTCAGAAAAAAAATTTCGACGGTGGGAAAGTGAACTAACCGCAGAAAAAAAATTCGACGGTCAGAAAAAAATTTCGACGGTCAGAAAAAAAATTTCGACGGCGGGAAAGATGAACTAACCGAAGAAAAAAAATTTCGACGGACAGAAAAAAAATTTCGACAGTCAGAAAAAAAAAATTCGGCGGTGGGAAAGATGAACTAACCGAAGAAAAAAAATTTCGACGGACAAAAAAAAATTTCGGCGGTCAGAAAAAAAAATTTCGGCGGTGGGAAAGATGAACTAACCGAAGAAAAAAAATTTCGACGGACAGAAAAAAAAATTCGACGGTCAGAAAAAAAATTTCGACGGTGGGAAAGTGAACTAACCGCAGAAAAAAAATTCGACGGTCAGAAAAAAATTTCGACGGTCAGAAAAAAAATTTCGACGGCGGGAAAGATGAACTAACCGAAGAAAAAAAATTTCGACGGACAGAAAAAAAATTTCGACAGTCAGAAAAAAAAAATTCGGCGGTGGGAAAGATGAACTAACCGAAGAAAAAAAATTTCGACGGACAGAAAAAAAATTTCGGCGGTCAGAAAAAAAAATTTCGGCGGTGGGAAAGATGAACTAACCGAAGAAAAAAAATTTCGACGGACAGAAAAAAAATTTCGGCGGTCAGAAAAAAAAATTTCGGCGGTGGGAAAGATGAACTAACCGAAGAAAAAAAATTTCGACGGACAGAAAAAAAATTTCGACGGTCAGAAAAAAAATTTCGACGGTGGGAAAGATGAACTAACCGAAGAAAAAAAATTTCGACGGACAGAAAAAAAATTTCGACGGTCAGAAAAAAAATTTCGACGGTGGGAAAGATGAACTAACCGAAGAAAAAAAATTTCGACGGACAGAAAAAAAATTTCGACGGTCAGAAAAAAAATTTCGACGGTGGGAAAGATGAACTAACCGAAGAAAAAAAATTTCGACGGACAGAAAAAAAATTTCGGCGGTGGGAAAGATGAACTAACCGAAGAAAAAAAATTTCGACGGACAGAAAAAAAATTTCGACGGTCAGAAAAAAAATTTCGACGGTGGCATCACTTTTTAATTGGTGGGAAAGATGAACTAACCGAAGAAAAAAAATTTCGACGGACAGAAAAAAAATTTCGACGGTCTGAAAAAAATTCCGACGGTGGGAAAGATGAACTAACCGCAGAAAAAAATTTCGACGGTCAGAAAAAAAATTTCGATGGTCAGAAAAAAAATTTCGACGGTGGGAAAGATGAACTAACCGATGAAAAAAAATTTCGACGGTCAGAAAAAAAATTTCGACGGTGGGAAAGATGAACTAACCGAAGAAAAAAAATTTCGACGGACAGAAAAAAAAATTCGACGGTCAGAAAAAAAATTTCGACGGTGGGAAAGATGAACTAACCGAAGAAAAAAAATTTCGACGGACAGAAAAAAAATTTCGACGGTCAGAAAAAAAATTACGACGGTGGGAAAGATGAACTAACCGAAGAAAAAAAATTCGACGGTCAAAAAAAAATTTCGACGGTCAGAAAAAAAATTTCGACGGCGGGAAAGATGAACTAACCGCAGAAAAAAAATTTCGACGGTCAGAAAAAAATTTCGACGGTCAGAAAAAAAATTTCGACGGTGGGAAAGATGAACTAACCGAAGAAAAAAAATTTCGACGGACAGAAAAAAAATTTCGACGGTCAGAAAAAAAATTTCGACTGTGGGAAAGATGAACTAACCGAAGAAAAAAAATTCGACGGACAGAAAAAAAATTTCGACGGTCAGAAAAAAAATTCGACGGTGGGAAAGATGAACTAACCGCAGAAAAAAAATTTCGACGGTGGGAAAGATGAACTAAACGAAGAAAAAAAATTTCGACGGACAGAAAAAAAATTTCGACGGTCAGAAAAAAAATTTCGATGGTCAGAAAAAAAATTTCGACGGTGGGAAAGATGAACTAACCGAAGAAAAAAAATTTCGACGGTCAGAAAAAAAATTTCGACGGTGGGAAAGATGAACTAACCGAAGAAAAAAAATTTCGACGGACAGAAAAAAAAATTCGACGGTCAGAAAAAAAATTTCGACGGTGGGAAAGATGAACTAACCGAAGAAAAAAAATTTCGACGGACAGAAAAAAAATTTCGACGGTCAGAAAAAAAATTACGACGGTGGGAAAGATGAACTAACCGAAGAAAAAAAATTCGACGGTCAAAAAAAAATTTCGACGGTCAGAAAAAAAATTTCGACGGCGGGAAAGATGAACTAACCGCAGAAAAAAAATTTCGACGGTCAGAAAAAAATTTCGACGGTCAGAAAAAAAATTTCGACGGTGGGAAAGATGAACTAACCGAAGAAAAAAAATTTCGACGGACAGAAAAAAAATTTCGACGGTCAGAAAAAAAATTTCGACTGTGGGAAAGATGAACTAACCGAAGAAAAAAAATTCGACGGACAGAAAAAAAATTTCGACGGTCAGAAAAAAAATTTCGACAGTCAGAAAAAAAATTTCGACAGTCAGAAAAAAAATTTCTACGGTGGGAAGGATGAACTAACCGAAGAAAAAAAATTTCGACGGACAGAAAAAAAATTTCGACGGTCTGAAAAAAAATTCCGACGGCGGGAAAGATGAACTAACCGCAGAAAAAAATTTCGACGGTCAGAAAAAAAATTTCGATGGTCAGAAAAAAAATTTCGACGGTGGGAAAGATGAACTGACCGAAGAAAAAAAATTTCGACGGTCAGAAAAAAAATTTCGACGGTGGGAAAGATGAACTAACCGAAGAAAAAAAATTTCGACGGTCAGAAAAAAAAATTTCGACGGTGGGAAAGATGAACTAACCGAAGAAAAAAAAATTCGACGGTCAGAAAAAAAATTTCGACAGTCAGAAAAAAAATTTCGACAGTCAGAAAAAAAATTTCTACGGTGGGAAGGATGAACTAACCGAAGAAAAAAAATTTCGACGGACAGAAAATAAATTTCGACGGTCAGAAAAAAAAATTTCGACGGAAGGAAAGATGAACTAACCGAAGAAAAAAAATTTCGCCGGACAGAAAACAAATTTCGACGGTCAGAAAAAAAATTTCGACGGTGGGAAAGATGAACAACCGCGGAAAAAAAAATTCGACGGTCAGAAAAAAGAATTCGACGGTGGCGTCACTTTTTAATTGGTGGAAAAGCTGAACTAACCGCAGAACAAGAATTTCGACGGTCAGAAAAAAGAATTCGACGGTGGCGTCACTTTTTAATTGGTGGAAAAGCTGAACTAACCGCAGAAAAAAAATTTCGACGGTCAGAAAAAAATTTCGACGGTGGGAAAGATGAACAACCGCAGAAAAAAAATTTCGACGGTCAGAAAAAAGAATTCGACGGTGGCGTCACTTTTTAATTGGTGGAAAAGCTGAACTAACCGCAGAACAAGAATTTCGACGGTCAGAAAAAAGAATTCGACGGTGGCGTCACTTTTTAATTGGTGGGAAACCTGAACTAACCGCAGAACAAGAATTTCGACCGTCAGAAAAAAGAATTCGACGGTTGGAAAGATGAACAACCGCAGAAAAAAATTTCGACGGTTGGAAAGATGAACACCGCAGAAAAAAATTTCGACGAACGAACCGCAGAAAAAAAATTTCGACGGTCAGAAAAAAATTTTCGACGGTCAGAAAAAAATTTCGACGGTGGGAAAGACGAACGAACCGCAGAAAAAAAATTTCGACGGTCAGAAAAAAATTTTCGACGGTCAGAAAAAAATTTCGGCGGTGGGAAAGAAACGAACCGCAGAAAAAAAATGTCGACGGTCAGAAAAAAAATTTCGACGGTCAGAAAAAAATTTCGACGGTGGGAAAAAAATTTTGACGGTGGGAAAGATGAACGAACCGCAGAATAGAAATTTCGGCGGTCAGAAAAAAATTTTCGACGGTCAGAAAAAAAAATTCGACGGTTGGAAAGATGAACAACCGCAGAAAAAAAATTTCGACGGTCAGAAAAAAAATTTCGACGGTTGGAAAGATGAACGAACCGCAGAAAAAAAATTTCGACGGTCAGAAAAAAATTTCGGCGGTGGGAAAGATGAACGAACCGCAGAAAAAAAATTTCGACGGTCAGAAAAAAATTTTCGACGGTCAGAAAACAAATTTCGACGGTCAGAAAAAGATTTTCGACGGACAGAAAAAAATTTCGACGGTGGGAAAGATGAACGAACCGCAGAAAAAAATTTCGACGGTCAGAAAAAAATTTTCGACGGTCAGAAAAAAATTTTCGACGGTCAGAAAAAAAATTTCGACGGTGGGAAAGATGAACTAACCGCAGAAAAAAAAATCGACGGTCAGAAAAAAATTTTCGACGGTCAGAAAAAAATTTCGACGGTGGGAAAGATGAACGAACCGCAGAAGAAAAATTTCGACGGTCAGAAAAAAATTTTCGGCGGTCAGAAAAAAATTTCGACGGTGGGAAAGATGAACGGACCGCAGAAAAAAAATTTCGACGGTCAGAAAAAAATTTTCGACGGTCAGAAAAAAAATATCGACGGTTGGAAAGATGAACGGACGGCAGAAAAAAAATTTCGACGGTCAGAAAAAAAAATTTCGACGGTCAGAAAAAAATTTTCGACGGTCAGAGAAAGATTTCGACGGTGGGAAAGATGAACGAACCGCAGAAAAAAAATTTCGACGGTCAGAAAAAAATTTTCGACGGTCACAAAAAAATTTCGACGGCGGGAAAGATGAACGAAACGCAGAAAAATATTTTCGACGGTCAGAAAAAAATTTCGACGGCGGGAAAGATGAACGAAACGCAGAAAAAAAATTTCGACGGTCAGAACAAAAAAAATTTCGACGGTCAGAAAAAAAATTTCGACGGTTGGAAATATGAACAACCGCAGAAAAAAAATTTCGACGGTGGGAAAGATGAACGAACCGCAGAAAAAAAATTTCGACGGTCAGAAAAAAATTTTCGACGGTCAGAAAAAAATTTTCGACGGTAGGAAAGATGAACGAACCGCAGAAAAAAAATTTCGACGGTCAGAAAAAAATTTTCGACGGTCAGAAAAAAATTTCGGCGGCGGGAAAGATGAACGAAACGCAGAAAAAAAATTTCGAAGGTCAGAAAAAAAAATTTCGACGGTCAGAAAAAAATTTCGGCGGTGGGAAAGATGAACGAACAGCAGAAAAAAAATTTCGACGGTCAGAAAAAAAATTTCGACGGTTGGAAAGATGAACGAACCGCAGAAAAAAAAGTTCGACGGTCAGAAAAAAATTTTCGACGCTCAGAAAAAAAATTTCGACGGTTGGAAAGATGAACAACCGCAGAAAAAAAATTTCGACGGTCAGAAAAAAATTTTCGACGGTCAGAAAAAAATTTCGACGGTGGGAAAGATGAACGAACCGCAGAAAAAAAATTTCGACGGTCAGAAAAAAATTTTCGACGGTCAGAAAAAAATTTCGACGGTTGGAAAAAAATTTTCGACGGTCAGAAAAAAATTTCGACGGTGGGAAAGATGAACGAACCGCAGAAAAAAAATTTCGACGGTCAGAAAAAAATTTTCGACGGTCAGAAAAAAATTTTCGACGGTCAGAAAAAAATTTCGACGGTTGGAAAGATGAACAACCGCAGAAAAAAAATTTCGACGGTCAGAAAAAAATTTTCGACGGTCAGAAAAAAATTTCGACGGTGGGAAAGATGAACGAACCGCAGAAAAAAAATTTCGACGGCCAGAAAAAAATTTTCGACGGTCAGAAAAAAAATTTCGGCGGTGGTTCGATTATTCCCACCAGTTAAAAAATGACGCCACTATACGACCATCGAAAAATATTTTCTGTGGTTGGTTCGATTATTCCCACCAGTTAAAAAATGAAGCGACCATCGAAAATTTTTTTCTGTGGTTTGTTCGATTATTCCCACCAGTTAAAAAATGGCGCGACCATCGAAAAATTTTTTCTGTGGTTGGTTCAGCTATTCCCACCAGTTAAAAAATGACGCCACCATCGAAAAATTTTTTCTGTGGTTGGTTCGATTATTCCCACCAGTTAAAAAATGACGCGACCATCGAAAATTTTTTTCTGTGGTTGGTTCGATTATTCCCACCAGTTAAAAAATGACGCGACCACCGAACATTTTTTTCTGTGGTTGGTTCAGCTATTCCCACCAGTTAAAAAATGACGCGACCATCGAAAAAATTTTTCTGTGGTTGGTTCAGCTATTCCCACCAGTTAAAAAATGACGCGACCATCGAAAAATTTTTTCTGTGGTTGGTTCCGCTATTCCCACCAGTTAAAAAATGACGCGACCATCGAAAAATTTTTTCTGTGGTTGGTTAGATTATTCCCACCAGTAAAAAAATGACGCCACCATCGAAAAATATTTTCTGAGGTTGGTTCAGCTATTCCCACCAGTTAAAAAATGACGCGACCATCGAAAAATTTATTCTGTGGTTGGTTCAGCTATTCCCACCAGTTAAAAAATGACGTCACCATCGAAAAATATTTTCTGTGGTTGGTTCAGCTATTCCCATCAGTTAAAAAATGACGCGACCATCGAAAAATTTTTTCTGTGGTTGGTTCGATTATTCCCACCAGTTAAAAAATGACGCCACCATCGAAAATTTTTTTCTGTGGTTGGTTCGATTATTCCCACCAGTTCAAAAATGACGCGACCATCGAAAATTTTTTTCTGTGGTTGGTTCAGCTATTCCCACCAGTTAAAAAATGACGCCACCATCGAAAAATTTTTTCTGTGGTTGGTTCGATTATTCCCACCAGTTAAAAAATGACGCGACCATCTAAAAATTTTTTCTGTGGTTGGTTCAGCTATTCCCACCAGTTAAAAAATGACGCGATCATCGAAAAATTTTTTCTGTGGTTGGTTCGATTATTCCCACCAGTTAAAAAATGACGCGACCATCGAAAAATTTTTTCTGTGGTTGGTTCGATTATTCCCACCAGTTAAAAAATAACGCGACCATCGAAAAATTTTTTCTGTGGTTGGTTCGATTATTCCCACCAGTTAAAAAATGACGCGACCATCGAAAATTCTTTTCTGTGGTTGGTTCAGCTATTCCCACCAGTTAAAAAATGACGCGGCCATCGAAAAATTTTTTCTGTGGTTGGTTCGATTATTCCCACCAGTTAAAAAATGACGCGACCATCGAAAATTTTTTTCTGTTGGTTCAGCTATTCCCACCAGTTAAAAAATGACGCCACCATCGAAAAATTTTTTCTGTGGTTGGTTCGATTATTCCCACCAGTTAAAAAATGACGCGACCATCGAAAAAATTTTCTGTGGTTGGTTCGATTATTCCCACCAGTTAAAAAATGACGCGACCATCGAAAAATTTTTTCTGTGGTTGGTTCAGCTATTCCCACCAGTTAAAAAATGACGCGACCATCGAAAAATTTTTTCTGTGGTTGGTTCGATTATTCCCACCAGTTAAAAAATGACGCGACCATCGAAAAAATTTTTCTGTGGTTGGTTCGATTATTCCCACCAGTTAAAAAATGACGCGACCATCGAAAATTTTTTTCTGTGGTTGGTTCAGCTATTCCCACCAGTTAAAAAATGACGCCACCATCGAAAAATTTTTTCTGTGGTTGGTTCGATTATTCCCACCAGTTAAAAAATGACGCGACCATCGAAAAATTTTTTCTGTGGTTGGTTCGATTATTCCCACCAGTTAAAAAATGACGCAACCATCGAAAAATTTTTTCTGTGGTTGGTTCGATTATTCCCACCAGTTAAAAAATGACGCGACCATCGAAAAATTTTTTCTGTGGTTGGTTCGATTATTCCCACCAGTTAAAAAATGACGCCACCATCGAAAAATTTTTTCTGTGGTTGGTTCGATTATTCCCACCAGTTAAAAAATGACGCGACCATCGAAAATTTTTTTCTGTGGTTGGTTCAGCTATTCCCACCAGTTAAAAAATGACGCCACCATCGAAAAATTTTTTCTGTGGTTGGTTCGATTATTCCCACCAGTTAAAAAATGACGCGACCATCTAAAAATTTTTTCTGTGGTTGGTTCAGCTATTCCCACCAGTTAAAAAATGACGCGACCATCGAAAAATTTTTTCTGTGGTTGGTTCGATTATTCCCACCAGTTAAAAAATGACGCGACCATCGAAAAATTTTTTCTGTGGTTGGTTCGATTATTCCCACCAGTTAAAAAATAACGCGACCATCGAAAAATTTTTTCTGTGGTTGGTTCGATTATTCCCACCAGTTAAAAAATGACGCGACCATCGAAAATTTTTTTCTGTGGTTGGTTCAGCTATTCCCACCAGTTAAAAAATGACGCGGCCATCGAAAAATTTTTTCTGTGGTTGGTTCGATTATTCCCACCAGTTAAAAAATGACGCGACCATCGAAAAAATTTTCTGTGGTTGGTTCGATTATTCCCACCAGTTAAAAAATAACGCGACCATCGAAAAATTTTTTCTGTGGTTGGTTCGATTATTCCCACCAGTTAAAAAATGACGCGACCATCGAAAATTTTTTTCTGTGGTTGGTTCAGCTATTCCCACCAGTTAAAAAATGACGCAGCCATCGAAAAATTTTTTCTGTGGTTGGTTCGATTATTCCCACCAGTTAAAAAATGACGCGACCATCGAAAATTTTTTTCTGTTGGTTCAGCTATTCCCACCAGTTAAAAAATGACGCCACCATCGAAAAATTTTTTCTGTGGTTGGTTCGATTATTCCCACCAGTTAAAAAATGACGCGACCATCGAAAAAATTTTCTGTGGTTGGTTCGATTATTCCCACCAGTTAAAAAATGACGCGACCATCGAAAAATTTTTTCTGTGGTTGGTTCAGCTATTCCCACCAGTTAAAAAATGACGCAACCATCGAAAAATTTTTTCTGTGGTTGGTTCGATTATTCCCACCAGTTAAAAAATGACGCGACCATCGAAAAAATTTTTCTGTGGTTGGTTCGATTATTCCCACCAGTTAAAAAATGACGCGACCATCGAAAATTTTTTTCTGTGGTTGGTTCAGCTATTCCCGCCAGTTAAAAAATGACGCCACCATCGAAAAATTTTTTCTGTGGTTGGTTCGATTATTCCCACCAGTTAAAAAATGTCGCCACCATCGAAAAATTTTTTCTGTGGTTGGTTCGATTATTCCCACCAGGTAAAAAATGACGCGACCATCGAAAAATTTTTTCTGTGGTTGGTTCGATTATTCCCACCAGTTAAAAAATGACGCCACCATCGAAAAATTTTTTCTGTGGTTGGTTCGATTATTCCCACCAGTTAAAAAATGACGCGACCATCGAAAAATTTTTTCTGTGGTTGGTTCGATTATTCCCACCAGTTAAAAAATGACGCCACCATCGAAAAATTTTTTCTGTGGTTGGTTCGATTATTCCCACCAGTTAAAAAATGACGCGACCATCGAAAATTTTTTTCTGTGGTTGGTTCAGCTATTCCCACCAGTTAAAAAATGACGCCACCATCGAAAAATTTTTTCTGTGGTTGGTTCGATTATTCCCACCAGTTAAAAAATGACGCGACCATCTAAAAATTTTTTCTGTGGTTGGTTCAGCTATTCCCACCAGTTAAAAAATGACGCGACCATCGAAAAATTTTTTCTGTGGTTGGTTCGATTATTCCCACCAGTTAAAAAATGACGCGACCATCGAAAAAATTTTTCTGTGGTTGGTTCGATTATTCCCACCAGTTAAAAAATAACGCGACCATCGAAAAATTTTTTCTGTGGTTGGTTCGATTATTCCCACCAGTTAAAAAATGACGCGACCATCGAAAATTTTTTTCTGTGGTTGGTTCAGCTATTCCCACCAGTTAAAAAATGACGCGGCCATCGAAAAATTTTTTCTGTGGTTGGTTCGATTATTCCCACCAGTTAAAAAATGACGCGACCATCGAAAATTTTTTTCTGTTGGTTCAGCTATTCCCACCAGTTAAAAAATGACGCCACCATCGAAAAATATTTTCTGTGGTTGGTTCAGCTATTCCCACCAGTTAAAAAATGACGCCACCATCGAAAAATATTTTCTGAGGTTGGTTCAGCTATTCCCACCAGTTAAAAAATGACGCGACCATCGAAAAATTTATTCTGTGGTTGGTTCAGCTATTCCCGCCAGTTAAAAAATGACGCCACCATCGAAAAATATTTTCTGTGGTTGGTTCAGCTATTCCCACCAGTTAAAAAATGACGCCACCATCGAAAAATTTTTTCTGTGGTTGGTTCGATTATTCCCACCAGTTAAAAAATGACGCGACCATCGAAAAATTTTTTCTGTGGTTGGTTCGATTATCCCCACCAGTTAAAAAATGACGCGACCATCGAAAAATTTTTTCTGTGGTTGGTTCGATTATTCCCACCAGTTAAAAAATGACGCGACCATCGAAAATTTTTTTCTGTGGTTGGTTCAGCTATTCCCACCAGTTAAAAAATGACGCGGCCATCGAAAAATTTTTTCTGTGGTTGGTTCGATTATTCCCACCAGTTAAAAAATGACGCGACCATCGAAAATTTTTTTCTGTTGGTTCAGCTATTCCCACCAGTTAAAAAATGACGCCACCATCGAAAAATTTTTTCTGTGGTTGGTTCGATTATTCCCACCAGTTAAAAAATGACGCGACCATCGAAAAAATTTTCTGTGGTTGGTTCGATTATTCCCACCAGTTAAAAAATGACGCGACCATCGAAAAAATTTTTCTGTGGTTGGTTCGATTATTCCCACCAGTTAAAAAATGACGCGACCATCGAAAATTTTTTTCTGTGGTTGGTTCAGCTATTCCCACCAGTTAAAAAATGACGCCACCATCGAAAAATTTTTTCTGTGGTTGGTTCGATTATTCCCACCAGTTAAAAAATGTCGCCACCATCGAAAAATTTTTTCTGTGGTTGGTTCGATTATTCCCACCAGTTAAAAAATGACGCGACCATCGAAAAATTTTTTCTGTGGTTGGTTCGATTATTCCCACCAGTTAAAAAATGACGCAACCATCGAAAAATTTTGTCTGTGGTTGGTTCGATTATTCCCACCAGTTAAAAAATGACGCGACCATCGAAAAATTTTTTCTGTGGTTGGTTCGATTATTCCCACCAGTTAAAAAATGACGCGACCATCGAAAATTTTTTTCTGTGGTTGGTTCAGCTATTCCCACCAGTTAAAAAATGACGCCACCATCGAAAAATTTTTTCTGTGGTTGGTTCGATTATTCCCACCAGTTAAAAAATGACGCGACCATCGAAAAATTTATTCTGTGGTTGGTTCAGCTATTCCCACCAGTTAAAAAATGACGCCACCATCGAAAAATTTTTTCTGTGGTTGGTTCGATTATTCCCACCAGTTAAAAAATGACGCGACCATCGAAAATTTTTTTCTGTGGTTGGTTCAGCTATTCCCACCAGTTAAAAAATGACGCCACCATCGAAAATTTTTTTCTGTTGGTTCAGCTATTCCCACCAGTTAAAAAATGACGCCACCATCGAAAATTTTTTTCTGTGGTTTGTTCGATTATTCCCACCAGTTAAAAAATGACGCGACCATCGAAAAATTTTTCTGTGGTTGGTTCGATTATTCCCACCAGTTAAAAAATGACGCGACCATCGAAATTTTTTTTCTGTTGGTTCAGCTATTCCCACCAGTTAAAAAATGACGCCACCATCGAAAATTTTTTTCTGTGGTTGGTTCGATTATTCCCACCAGTTAAAAAATGACGCGACCATCGAAAAAATTTTCTGTGGTTGGTTCGATTATTCCCACCAGTTAAAAAATGACGCGACCATCGAAAAATTTTTTCTGTGGTTGGTTCGATTATGCCCACCAGTTAAAAAATGACGCGACCATCGAAAAATTTTTTCTGTGGTTGGTTCGATTATTCCCACCAGTTAAAAAATGACGCGACCATCGAAAAATTTTTTCTGTGGTTGGTTCGGCTATTCCCACCAGTTAAAAAATGACGCGACCATCGGAAAATTTTTTCTGTGGTTGGTTCGATTATTCCCACCAGTTAAAAAATGACGCCACCATCGAAAAATTTTTTCTGTGGTTGGTTCGATTATTCCCACCAGTTAAAAAATGACGCGACCATCGAAAAAATTTTCTGTGGTTGGTTCGATTATTCCCACCAGTTAAAAAATGACGCGACCATCGAAAAATTTTTTCTGTGGTTGGTTCAGCTATTCCCACCAGTTAAAAAATGACGCGACCATCGAAAAATTTTTTCTGTGGTTGGTTCGATTATTCCCACCAGTTAAAAAATGACGCGACCATCGAAAATTTTTTTCTGTGGTTGGTTCGATTATTCCCACCAGTTAAAAAATGACGCGACCATCGAAAATTTTTTTCTGTGGTTGGTTCGATTATTCCCACCAGTTAAAAAATGACGCGACCATCGAAAATTTTTTTCTGTGGTTGGTTCAGCTATTCCCACCAGTTAAAAAATGACGCCACCATCGAAAAATTTTTTCTGTGGTTGGTTCAGCTATTCCCACCAGTTAAAAAATGACGCGACCATCGAAAAATTTTTTCTGTGGTTGGTTCGATTATTCCCACCAGTTAAAAAATGACGCGACCATCGAAAAAATTTTCTGTGGTTGGTTCGATTATTCCCACCAGTTAAAAAATGACGCGACCATCGAAAAATTTTTTCTGTGGTTGGTTCAGCTATTCCCACCAGTTAAAAAATGACGCGACCATCGAAAAATTTTTTCTGTGGTTGGTTCGATTATTCCCACCAGTTAAAAAATGACGCGACCATCGAAAAAAATTTTCTGTGGTTGGTTCGATTATTCCCACCAGTTAAAAAATGACGCGACCATCGAAAATTTTTTTCTGTGGTTGGTTCACACCAGTTAAAAAATGACGCCACCATCGAAAAATTTTTTCTGTGGTTGGTTCGATTATTCCCACCAGTTAAAAAATGTCGCCACCATCGAAAAATTTTTTCTGTGGTTGGTTCGATTATTCCCACCAGTTAAAAAATGACGCGACCATCGAAAAATTTTTTCTGTGGTTGGTTCGATTATTCCCACCAGTTAAAAAATGACGCAACCATCGAAAAATTTTTTCTGTGGTTGGTTCGATTATTCCCACCAGTTAAAAAATGACGCGACCATCGAAAAATTTTTTCTGTGGTTGGTTCGATTATTCCCACCAGTTAAAAAATAACGCGACCATCGAAAAATTTTTTCTGTGGTTGGTTCGATTATTCCCACCAGTTAAAAAATGACGCGACCATCGAAAATTTTTTTCTGTGGTTGGTTCAGCTATTCCCACCAGTTAAAAAATGACGCCACCATCGAAAAATTTTTTCTGTGGTTGGTTCGATTATTCCCACCAGTTAAAAAATGACGCGACCATCGAAAATTTTTTTCTGTGGTTGGTTCAGCTATTCCCACCAGTTAAAAAATGACGCGGCCATCGAAAAATTTTTTCTGTGGTTGGTTCGATTATTCCCACCAGTTAAAAAATGACGCGACCATCGAAAATTTTTTTCTGTTGGTTCAGCTATTCCCACCAGTTAAAAAATGACGCCACCATCGAAAAATATTTTCTGTGGTTGGTTCAGCTATTCCCACCAGTTAAAAAATGACGCCACCATCGAAAAATATTTTCTGAGGTTGGTTCAGCTATTCCCACCAGTTAAAAAATGACGCGACCATCGAAAAATTTATTCTGTGGTTGGTTCAGCTATTCCCGCCAGTTAAAAAATGACGCCACCATCGAAAAATATTTTCTGTGGTTGGTTCAGCTATTCCCACCAGTTAAAAAATGACGCCACCATCGAAAAATTTTTTCTGTGGTTGGTTCGATTATTCCCACCAGTTAAAAAATGACGCGACCATCGAAAAATTTTTTCTGTGGTTGGTTCGATTATCCCCACCAGTTAAAAAATGACGCGACCATCGAAAAATTTTTTCTGTGGTTGGTTCGATTATTCCCACCAGTTAAAAAATGACGCGACCATCGAAAATTTTTTTCTGTGGTTGGTTCAGCTATTCCCACCAGTTAAAAAATGACGCGGCCATCGAAAAATTTTTTCTGTGGTTGGTTCGATTATTCCCACCAGTTAAAAAATGACGCGACCATCGAAAATTTTTTTCTGTTGGTTCAGCTATTCCCACCAGTTAAAAAATGACGCCACCATCGAAAAATTTTTTCTGTGGTTGGTTCGATTATTCCCACCAGTTAAAAAATGACGCGACCATCGAAAAAATTTTCTGTGGTTGGTTCGATTATTCCCACCAGTTAAAAAATGACGCGACCATCGAAAAAATTTTTCTGTGGTTGGTTCGATTATTCCCACCAGTTAAAAAATGACGCGACCATCGAAAATTTTTTTCTGTGGTTGGTTCAGCTATTCCCACCAGTTAAAAAATGACGCCACCATCGAAAAATTTTTTCTGTGGTTGGTTCGATTATTCCCACCAGTTAAAAAATGTCGCCACCATCGAAAAATTTCTTCTGTGGTTGGTTCGATTATTCCCACCAGTTAAAAAATGACGCGACCATCGAAAAATTTTTTCTGTGGTTGGTTCGATTATTCCCACCAGTTAAAAAATGACGCAACCATCGAAAAATTTTGTCTGTGGTTGGTTCGATTATTCCCACCAGTTAAAAAATGACGCGACCATCGAAAAATTTTTTCTGTGGTTGGTTCGATTATTCCCACCAGTTAAAAAATGACGCGACCATCGAAAATTTTTTTCTGTGGTTGGTTCAGCTATTCCCACCAGTTAAAAAATGACGCCACCATCGAAAAATTTTTTCTGTGGTTGGTTCGATTATTCCCACCAGTTAAAAAATGACGCGACCATCGAAAAATTTATTCTGTGGTTGGTTCAGCTATTCCCACCAGTTAAAAAATGACGCCACCATCGAAAAATTTTTTCTGTGGTTGGTTCGATTATTCCCACCAGTTAAAAAATGACGCGACCATCGAAAATTTTTTTCTGTGGTTGGTTCAGCTATTCCCACCAGTTAAAAAATGACGCCACCATCGAAAATTTTTTTCTGTTGGTTCAGCTATTCCCACCAGTTAAAAAATGACGCCACCATCGAAAATTTTTTTCTGTGGTTTGTTCGATTATTCCCACCAGTTAAAAAATGACGCGACCATCGAAAAATTTTTCTGTGGTTGGTTCGATTATTCCCACCAGTTAAAAAATGACGCGACCATCGAAATTTTTTTTCTGTTGGTTCAGCTATTCCCACCAGTTAAAAAATGACGCCACCATCGAAAATTTTTTTCTGTGGTTGGTTCGATTATTCCCACCAGTTAAAAAATGACGCGACCATCGAAAAAATTTTCTGTGGTTGGTTCGATTATTCCCACCAGTTAAAAAATGACGCGACCATCGAAAAATTTTTTCTGTGGTTGGTTCGATTATTCCCACCAGTTAAAAAATGACGCGACCATCGAAAAATTTTTTCTGTGGTTGGTTCGATTATGCCCACCAGTTAAAAAATGACGCGACCATCGAAAAATTTTTTCTGTGGTTGGTTCGATTATTCCCACCAGTTAAAAAATGACGCGACCATCGAAAAATTTTTTCTGTGGTTGGTTCGGCTATTCCCACCAGTTAAAAAATGACGCGACCATCGGAAAATTTTTTCTGTGGTTGGTTCGATTATTCCCACCAGTTAAAAAATGACGCCACCATCGAAAAATTTTTTCTGTGGTTGGTTCGATTATTCCCACCAGTTAAAAAATGACGCGACCATCGAAAAAATTTTCTGTGGTTGGTTCGATTATTCCCACCAGTTAAAAAATGACGCGACCATCGAAAAATTTTTTCTGTGGTTGGTTCAGCTATTCCCACCAGTTAAAAAATGACGCGACCATCGAAAAATTTTTTCTGTGGTTGGTTCGATTATTCCCACCAGTTAAAAAATGACGCGACCATCGAAAATTTTTTTCTGTGGTTGGTTCGATTATTCCCACCAGTTAAAAAATGACGCGACCATCGAAAATTTTTTTCTGTGGTTGGTTCGATTATTCCCACCAGTTAAAAAATGACGCGACCATCGAAAATTTTTTTCTGTGGTTGGTTCAGCTATTCCCACCAGTTAAAAAATGACGCCACCATCGAAAAATTTTTTCTGTGGTTGGTTCAGCTATTCCCACCAGTTAAAAAATGACGCGACCATCGAAAAATTTTTTCTGTGGTTGGTTCGATTATTCCCACCAGTTAAAAAATGACGCGACCATCGAAAAAATTTTCTGTGGTTGGTTCGATTATTCCCACCAGTTAAAAAATGACGCGACCATCGAAAAATTTTTTCTGTGGTTGGTTCAGCTATTCCCACCAGTTAAAAAATGACGCGACCATCGAAAAATTTTTTCTGTGGTTGGTTCGATTATTCCCACCAGTTAAAAAATGACGCGACCATCGAAAAAATTTTTCTGTGGTTGGTTCGATTATTCCCACCAGTTAAAAAATGACGCAACCATCGAAAATTTTTTTCTGTGGTTGGTTCACACCAGTTAAAAAATGACGCCACCATCGAAAAATTTTTTCTGTGGTTGGTTCGATTATTCCCACCAGTTAAAAAATGTCGCCACCATCGAAAAATTTTTTCTGTGGTTGGTTCGATTATTCCCACCAGTTAAAAAATGACGCGACCATCGAAAAATTTTTTCTGTGGTTGGTTCGATTATTCCCACCAGTTAAAAAATGACGCAACCATCGAAAAATTTTTTCTGTGGTTGGTTCGATTATTCCCACCAGTTAAAAAATGACGCGACCATCGAAAAATTTTTTCTGTGGTTGGTTCGATTATTCCCACCAGTTAAAAAATAACGCGACCATCGAAAAATTTTTTCTGTGGTTGGTTCGATTATTCCCACCAGTTAAAAAATGACGCGACCATCGAAAATTTTTTTCTGTGGTTGGTTCAGCTATTCCCACCAGTTAAAAAATGACGCGACCATCGAAAATTTTTTTCTGTTGGTTCAGCTATTCCCACCAGTTAAAAAATGACGCCACCATCGAAAAATTTTTTCTGTGGTTGGTTCGATTATTCCCACCAGTTAAAAAATGACGCGACCATCGAAAAAATTTTCTGTGGTTGGTTCGATTATTCCCACCAGTTAAAAAATGACGCGACCATCGAAAAATTTTTTCTGTGGTTGGTTCAGCTATTCCCACCAGTTAAAAAATGACGCGACCATCGAAAAATTTTTTCTGTGGTTGGTTCGATTATTCCCACCAGTTAAAAAATGACGCGACCATCGAAAAAATTTTTCTGTGGTTGGTTCGATTATTCCCACCAGTTAAAAAATGACGCGACCATCGAAAATTTTTTTCTGTGGTTGGTTCAGCTATTCCCACCAGTTAAAAAATGACGCCACCATCGAAAAATTTTTTCTGTGGTTGGTTCGATTATTCCCACCAGTTAAAAAATGTCGCCACCATCGAAAAATTTTTTCTGTGGTTGGTTCGATTATTCCCACCAGTTAAAAAATGACGCGACCATCGAAAAAATTTTTCTGTGGTTGGTTCGATTATTCCCACCAGTTAAAAAATGACGCAACCATCGAAAAATTTTTTCTGTGGTTGGTTCGATTATTCCCACCAGTTAAAAAATGACGCGACCATCGAAAAATTTTTTCTGTGGTTGGTTCGATTATTCCCACCAGTTAAAAAATGACGCGACCATCGAAAATTTTTTTCTGTGGTTGGTTCAGCTATTCCCACCAGTTAAAAAATGACGCCACCATCGAAAAATTTTTTCTGTGGTTGGTTCGATTATTCCCACCAGTTAAAAAATGACGCGACCATCGAAAAATTTTTTCTGTGGTTGGTTCGATTATACCCACCAGTTAAAAAATGACGCCACCATCGAAAAATTTTTTCTGTGGTTGGTTCAGCTATTCCCACCAGTTAAAAAATGACGCCACCATCGAAAAATTTTTTCTGTGGTTGGTTCGATTATTCCCACAAGTTAAAAAATGACGCGACCATCGAAAAATTTATTCTGTGGTTGGTTCAGCTATTCCCACCAGTTAAAAAATGACGCCACCATCGAAAAATTTTTTCTGTGGTTGGTTCGATTATTCCCACCAGTTAAAAAATGACGCGACCATCGAAAATTTTTTCTGTGGTTGGTTCGATTATTCCCACCAGTTAAAAAATGACGCCACCATCGAAAATTTTTTTCTGTGGTTGGTTCGATTATTCCCACCAGTTAAAAAATGACGCGACCATCGAAAAAATTTTCTGTGGTTGGTTCGATTATTCCCACCAGTTAAAAAATGACGCGACCATCGAAAAATTTTTTCTGTGGTTGGTTCGATTATTCCCACCAGTTAAAAAATGACGCGACCATCGAAAAATTTTTTCTGTGGTTGGTTCGATTATTCCCACCAGTTAAAAAATGACGCGACCATCGAAAAATTTTTTCTGTGGTTGGTTCAGCTATTCCCACCAGTTAAAAAATGACGCGACCATCGAAAAATTTTTTCTGTGGTTGGTTCGATTATTCCCACCAGTAAAAAAATGACGCCACCATCGAAAAATATTTTGTGTGGTTGGTTCGATTATTCCCACCAGTTAAAAAATGACGCGACCATCGAAAATTTTTTTCTGTGGTTGGTTCAGCTATTCCCACCAGTTAAAAAATGACGCCACCATCGAAAAATTTTTTCTGTGGTTGGTTCAGCTATTCCCACCAGTTAAAAAATGACGCCACCATCGAAAAATTTTTTCTGTGGTTGGTTCGATTATTCCCACCAGTAAAAAAATGACGCCACCATCGAAAAATATTTTCTGAGGTTGGTTCAGCTATTCCCACCAGTTAAAAAATGACGTCACCATCGAAAAATATTTTCTGTGGTTGGTTCAGCTATTCCCACCAGTTAAAAAATGACGCGACCATCGAAAAATTTTTTCTGTGGTTGGTTCGATTATTCCCACCAGTTAAAAAATGACGCCACCATCGAAAATTTTTTTCTGTGGTTGGTTCGATTATTCCCACCAGTTAAAAAATGACGCGACCATCGAAAAATTTTTCTGTGGTTGGTTCGATTATTCCCACCAGTTAAAAAATGACGCGACCATCGAAAATTTTTTTCTGTTGGTTCAGCTATTCCCACCAGTTAAAAAATGACGCCACCATCGAAAATTTTTTTCTGTGGTTGGTTCGATTATTCCCACCAGTTAAAAAATGACGCGACCATCGAAAAAATTTTCTGTGGTTGGTTCGATTATTCCCACCAGTTAAAAAATGACGCGACCATCGAAAAAATTTTTCTGTGGTTGGTTCGATTATTCCCACCAGTTAAAAAATGACGCGACCATCGAAAAATTTTTTCTGTGGTTGGTTCGATTATTCCCACCAGTTAAAAAATGACGCGACCATCGAAAAATTTTTTCTGTGGTTGGTTCAGCTATTCCCACCAGTTAAAAAATGACGCGACCATCGAAAAATTTTTTCTGTGGTTGGTTCGATTATTCCCACCAGTTAAAAAATGACGCGACCATCGAAAATTTTTTTCTGTTGGTTCAGCTATTCCCACCAGTTAAAAAATGACGCCACCATCGAAAAATTTTTTCTGTGGTTGGTTCGATTATTCCCACCAGTTAAAAAATGACGCGACCATCGAAAAAATTTTCTGTGGTTGGTTCGATTATTCCCACCAGTTAAAAAATGACGCGACCATCGAAAAATTTTTCTGTGGTTGGTTCGATTATTCCCACCAGTTAAAAAATGACGCGACCATCGAAAATTTTTTTCTGTTGGTTCAGCTATTCCCACCAGTTAAAAAATGACGCCACCATCGAAAAATTTTTTCTGTGGTTGGTTCGATTATTCCCACCAGTTAAAAAATGACGCGACCATCGAAAAATTTTTCTGTGGTTGGTTCGATTATTCCCACCAGTTAAAAAATGTCGCGACCATCGAAAAATTTTTCTGTGGTTGGTTCGATTATTCCCACCAGTTAAAAAATGACGCGACCATCGAAAAATTTTTTCTGTGGTTGGTTCGATTATTCCCACCAGTTAAAAAATGACGCGACCATCGAAAAATTTTTTCTGTGGTTGGTTCAGCTATTCCCACCAGTTAAAAAATGACGCCACCATCGAAAAATTTTTTCTGTGGTTGGTTCGATTATTCCCACCAGTTAAAAAATGACGCGACCATCGAACATTTTTTTCTGTAGTTGGTTCAGCTATTCCCACCAGTTAAAAAATGACGCCACCATCGAAAAATTTTTTCTGTGGTTGGTTCGATTATTCCCACAAGTTAAAAAATGACGCGACCATCGAAAAATTTATTCTGTGGTTGGTTCAGCTATTCCCACCAGTTAAAAAATGACGCCACCATCGAAAAATTTTTTCTGTGGTTGGTTCGATTATTCCCACCAGTTAAAAAATGACGCGACCATCGAAAAAATTTTTCTGTGGTTGGTTCAGCTATTCCCACCAGTTAACAAATGACGCCACCATCGAAAATTTTTTTCTGTTGGTTCAGCTATTCCCACCAGTTAAAAAATGACGCCACCATCGAAAATTTTTTTCTGTGGTTGGTTCGATTATTCCCACCAGTTAAAAAATGACACGACCATCGAAAAATTTTTCTGTGGTTGGTTCGATTATTCCCACCAGTTAAAAAATGACGCGACCATCGAAAATTTTTTTCTGTGGTTGGTTCGATTATTCCCACCAGTTAAAAAATGACGCGACCATCGAAAATTTTTTTCTGTTGGTTCAGCTATTCCCACCAGTTAAAAAATGACGCCACCATCGAAAATTTTTTTCTGTGGTTGGTTCGATTATTCCCACCAGTTAAAAAATGACGCGACCATCGAAAAAATTTTCTGTGGTTGGTTCGATTATTCCCACCAGTTAAAAAATGACGCGACCATCGAAAAATTTTTTCTGTGGTTGGTTCGATTATTCCCACCAGTTAAAAAATGACGCGACCATCGAAAAATTTTTTCTGTGGTTGGTTCGATTATTCCCACCAGTTAAAAAATGACGCGACCATCGAAAAATTTTTTCTGTGGTTGGTTCAGCTATTCCCACCAGTTAAAAAATGACGCGACCATCGAAAAATTTTTTCTGTGGTTGGTTCCGCTATTCCCACCAGTTAAAAAATGACGCGACCATCGAAAAATTTTTTCTGTGGTTGGTTCGATTATTCCCACCAGTAAAAAAATGACGCCACCATCGAAAAATATTTTCTGTGGTTGGTTCGATTATTCCCACCAGTTAAAAAATGACGCGACCATCGAAAATTTTTTTCTGTGGTTGGTTCAGCTATTCCCACCAGTTAAAAAATGACGCCACCATCGAAAAATTTTTTCTGTGGTTGGTTCGATTATTCCCACCAGTTAAAAAATGACGCGACCATCGAACATTTTTTTCTGTAGTTGGTTCAGCTATTCCCACCAGTTAAAAAATGACGCCACCATCGAAAAATATTTTCTGTGGTTGGTTCGATTATTCCCACCAGTTAAAAAATGACGCGACCATCGAAAATTTTTTTCTGTGGTTGGTTCAGCTATTCCCACCAGTTAAAAAATGACGCCACCATCGAAAAATTTTTTCTGTGGTTGGTTCGATTATTCCCACCAGTTAAAAAATGACGCGACCATCGAACATTTTTTTCTGTAGTTGGTTCAGCTATTCCCACCAGTTAAAAAATGACGCCACCATCGAAAAATTTTTTCTGTGGTTGGTTCGATTATTCCCACAAGTTAAAAAATGACGCGACCATCGAAAAATTTATTCTGTGGTTGGTTCAGCTATTCCCACCAGTTAAAAAATGACGCCACCATCGAAAAATTTTTTCTGTGGTTGGTTCGATTATTCCCACCAGTTAAAAAATGACGCGACCATCGAAAAAATTTTTCTGTGGTTGGTTCAGCTATTCCCACCAGTTAAAAAATGACGCCACCATCGAAAATTTTTTTCTGTTGGTTCAGCTATTCCCACCAGTTAAAAAATGACGCCACCATCGAAAATTTTTTTCTGTGGTTGGTTCGATTATTCCCACCAGTTAAAAAATGACACGACCATCGAAAAATTTTTCTGTGGTTGGTTCGATTATTCCCACCAGTTAAAAAATGACGCGACCATCGAAAATTTTTTTCTGTGGTTGGTTCGATTATTCCCACCAGTTAAAAAATGACGCGACCATCGAAAATTTTTTTCTGTTGGTTCAGCTATTCCCACCAGTTAAAAAATGACGCCACCATCGAAAATTTTTTTCTGTGGTTGGTTCGATTATTCCCACCAGTTAAAAAATGACGCGACCATCGAAAAAATTTTCTGTGGTTGGTTCGATTATTCCCACCAGTTAAAAAATGACGCGACCATCGAAAAATTTTTTCTGTGGTTGGTTCGATTATTCCCACCAGTTAAAAAATGACGCGACCATCGAAAAATTTTTTCTGTGGTTGGTTCGATTATTCCCACCAGTTAAAAAATGACGCGACCATCGAAAAATTTTTTCTGTGGTTGGTTCAGCTATTCCCACCAGTTAAAAAATGACGCGACCATCGAAAAATTTTTTCTGTGGTTGGTTCCGCTATTCCCACCAGTTAAAAAATGACGCGACCATCGAAAAATTTTTTCTGTGGTTGGTTCGATTATTCCCACCAGTAAAAAAATGACGCCACCATCGAAAAATATTTTCTGTGGTTGGTTCGATTATTCCCACCAGTTAAAAAATGACGCGACCATCGAAAATTTTTTTCTGTGGTTGGTTCAGCTATTCCCACCAGTTAAAAAATGACGCCACCATCGAAAAATTTTTTCTGTGGTTGGTTCAGCTATTCCCACCAGTTAAAAAATGACGCCACCATCGAAAAATTTTTTCTGTGGTTGGTTCGATTATTCCCACCAGTAAAAAAATGACGCCACCATCGAAAAATATTTTCTGAGGTTGGTTCAGCTATTCCCACCAGTTAAAAAATGACGTCACCATCGAAAAATATTTTCTGTGGTTGGTTCAGCTATTCCCACCAGTTAAAAAATGACGCGACCATCGAAAATTTTTTTCTGTGGTTGGTTCGATTATTCCCACCAGTTAAAAAATGACGCCACCATCGAAAATTTTTTTCTGTGGTTGGTTCGATTATTCCCACCAGTTAAAAAATGACGCGACCATCAAAAAATTTTTTCTGTGGTTGGTTCGATTATTCCCACCAGTTAAAAAATGACGCCACCATCGAAAATTTTTTTCTGTGGTTGGTTCGATTATTCCCACCAGTTAAAAAATGACGCGACCATCGAAAAAATTTTCTGTGGTTGGTTCGATTATTCCCACCAGTTAAAAAATGACGCGACCATCGAAAAATTTTTTCTGTGGTTGGTTCAGCTATTCCCACCAGTTAAAAAATGACGCGACCATCGAAAAATTTTTTCTGTGGTTGGTTCGATTATTCCCACCAGTTAAAAAATGACGCGACCATCGAAAAATTTTTTCTGTGGTTGGTTCAGCTATTCCCACCAGTTAAAAAATGACGCGACCATCGAAAAATTTTTTCTGTGGTTGGTTCGATTATTCCCACCAGTAAAAAAATGACGCCACCATCGAAAAATATTTTGTGTGGTTGGTTCGATTATTCCCACCAGTTAAAAAATGACGCGACCATCGAAAATTTTTTTCTGTGGTTGGTTCAGCTATTCCCACCAGTTAAAAAATGACGCCACCATCGAAAAATTTTTTCTGTGGTTGGTTCAGCTATTCCCACCAGTTAAAAAATGACGCCACCATCGAAAAATTTTTTCTGTGGTTGGTTCGATTATTCCCACCAGTAAAAAAATGACGCCACCATCGAAAAATATTTTCTGAGGTTGGTTCAGCTATTCCCACCAGTTAAAAAATGACGTCACCATCGAAAAATATTTTCTGTGGTTGGTTCAGCTATTCCCACCAGTTAAAAAATGACGCGACCATCGAAAAATTTTTTCTGTGGTTGGTTCGATTATTCCCACCAGTTAAAAAATGACGCGACCATCGAAAAATTTTTTCTGTGGTTGGTTCAGCTATTCCCACCAGTTAAAAAATGACGCGACCATCGAAAAATTTTTTCTGTGGTTGGTTCCGCTATTCCCACCAGTTAAAAAATGACGCGACCATCGAAAAATTTTTTCTGTGGTTGGTTCGATTATTCCCACCAGTAAAAAAATGACGCCACCATCGAAAAATATTTTCTGTGGTTGGTTCGATTATTCCCACCAGTTAAAAAATGACGCGACCATCGAAAATTTTTTTCTGTGGTTGGTTCAGCTATTCCCACCAGTTAAAAAATGACGCCACCATCGAAAAATTTTTTCTGTGGTTGGTTCGATTATTCCCACCAGTTAAAAAATGACGCGACCATCGAACATTTTTTTCTGTAGTTGGTTCAGCTATTCCCACCAGTTAAAAAATGACGCCACCATCGAAAAATATTTTCTGTGGTTGGTTCGATTATTCCCACCAGTTAAAAAATGACGCGACCATCGAAAATTTTTTTCTGTGGTTGGTTCAGCTATTCCCACCAGTTAAAAAATGACGCCACCATCGAAAAATTTTTTCTGTGGTTGGTTCGATTATTCCCACCAGTTAAAAAATGACGCGACCATCGAACATTTTTTTCTGTAGTTGGTTCAGCTATTCCCACCAGTTAAAAAATGACGCCACCATCGAAAAATTTTTTCTGTGGTTGGTTCGATTATTCCCACAAGTTAAAAAATGACGCGACCATCGAAAAATTTATTCTGTGGTTGGTTCAGCTATTCCCACCAGTTAAAAAATGACGCCACCATCGAAAAATTTTTTCTGTGGTTGGTTCGATTATTCCCACCAGTTAAAAAATGACGCGACCATCGAAAAAATTTTTCTGTGGTTGGTTCAGCTATTCCCACCAGTTAAAAAATGACGCCACCATCGAAAATTTTTTTCTGTTGGTTCAGCTATTCCCACCAGTTAAAAAATGACGCCACCATCGAAAATTTTTTTCTGTGGTTGGTTCGATTATTCCCACCAGTTAAAAAATGACACGACCATCGAAAAATTTTTCTGTGGTTGGTTCGATTATTCCCACCAGTTAAAAAATGACGCGACCATCGAAAATTTTTTTCTGTGGTTGGTTCGATTATTCCCACCAGTTAAAAAATGACGCGACCATCGAAAATTTTTTTCTGTTGGTTCAGCTATTCCCACCAGTTAAAAAATGACGCCACCATCGAAAATTTTTTTCTGTGGTTGGTTCGATTATTCCCACCAGTTAAAAAATGACGCGACCATCGAAAAAATTTTCTGTGGTTGGTTCGATTATTCCCACCAGTTAAAAAATGACGCGACCATCGAAAAATTTTTTCTGTGGTTGGTTCGATTATTCCCACCAGTTAAAAAATGACGCGACCATCGAAAAATTTTTTCTGTGGTTGGTTCGATTATTCCCACCAGTTAAAAAATGACGCGACCATCGAAAAATTTTTTCTGTGGTTGGTTCAGCTATTCCCACCAGTTAAAAAATGACGCGACCATCGAAAAATTTTTTCTGTGGTTGGTTCCGCTATTCCCACCAGTTAAAAAATGACGCGACCATCGAAAAATTTTTTCTGTGGTTGGTTCGATTATTCCCACCAGTAAAAAAATGACGCCACCATCGAAAAATATTTTCTGTGGTTGGTTCGATTATTCCCACCAGTTAAAAAATGACGCGACCATCGAAAATTTTTTTCTGTGGTTGGTTCAGCTATTCCCACCAGTTAAAAAATGACGCCACCATCGAAAAATTTTTTCTGTGGTTGGTTCAGCTATTCCCACCAGTTAAAAAATGACGCCACCATCGAAAAATTTTTTCTGTGGTTGGTTCGATTATTCCCACCAGTAAAAAAATGACGCCACCATCGAAAAATATTTTCTGAGGTTGGTTCAGCTATTCCCACCAGTTAAAAAATGACGTCACCATCGAAAAATATTTTCTGTGGTTGGTTCAGCTATTCCCACCAGTTAAAAAATGACGCGACCATCGAAAATTTTTTTCTGTGGTTGGTTCGATTATTCCACCAGTTAAAAAATGACGCCACCATCGAAAATTTTTTCTGTGGTTGGTTCGATTATTCCCACCAGTTAAAAAATGACGCGACCATCAAAAAAATTTTTCTGTGGTTGGTTCGATTATTCCCACCAGTTAAAAAATGACGCCACCATCGAAAATTTTTTTCTGTGGTTGGTTCGATTATTCCCACCAGTTAAAAAATGACGCGACCATCGAAAAAATTTTCTGTGGTTGGTTCGATTATTCCCACCAGTTAAAAAATGACGCGACCATCGAAAAATTTTTTCTGTGGTTGGTTCAGCTATTCCCACCAGTTAAAAAATGACGCGACCATCGAAAAATTTTTTCTGTGGTTGGTTCGATTATTCCCACCAGTTAAAAAATGACGCGACCATCGAAAAATTTTTTCTGTGGTTGGTTCAGCTATTCCCACCAGTTAAAAAATGACGCGACCATCGAAAAATTTTTTCTGTGGTTGGTTCGATTATTCCCACCAGTAAAAAAATGACGCCACCATCGAAAAATATTTTGTGTGGTTGGTTCGATTATTCCCACCAGTTAAAAAATGACGCGACCATCGAAAATTTTTTTCTGTGGTTGGTTCAGCTATTCCCACCAGTTAAAAAATGACGCCACCATCGAAAAATTTTTTCTGTGGTTGGTTCAGCTATTCCCACCAGTTAAAAAATGACGCCACCATCGAAAAATTTTTTCTGTGGTTGGTTCGATTATTCCCACCAGTAAAAAAATGACGCCACCATCGAAAAATATTTTCTGAGGTTGGTTCAGCTATTCCCACCAGTTAAAAAATGACGTCACCATCGAAAAATATTTTCTGTGGTTGGTTCAGCTATTCCCACCAGTTAAAAAATGACGCGACCATCGAAAAATTTTTTCTGTGGTTGGTTCGATTATTCCCACCAGTTAAAAAATGACGCCACCATCGAAAATTTTTTTCTGTGGTTGGTTCGATTATTCCCACCAGTTAAAAAATGACGCGACCATCGAAAAATTTTTCTGTGGTTGGTTCGATTATTCCCACCAGTTAAAAAATGACGCGACCATCGAAAATTTTTTTCTGTTGGTTCAGCTATTCCCACCAGTTAAAAAATGACGCCACCATCGAAAATTTTTTTCTGTGGTTGGTTCGATTATTCCCACCAGTTAAAAAATGACGCGACCATCGAAAAAATTTTCTGTGGTTGGTTCGATTATTCCCACCAGTTAAAAAATGACGCGACCATCGAAAAAATTTTTCTGTGGTTGGTTCGATTATTCCCACCAGTTAAAAAATGACGCGACCATCGAAAAATTTTTTCTGTGGTTGGTTCGATTATTCCCACCAGTTAAAAAATGACGCGACCATCGAAAAATTTTTTCTGTGGTTGGTTCAGCTATTCCCACCAGTTAAAAAATGACGCGACCATCGAAAAATTTTTTCTGTGGTTGGTTCGATTATTCCCACCAGTTAAAAAATGACGCGACCATCGAAAATTTTTTTCTGTTGGTTCAGCTATTCCCACCAGTTAAAAAATGACGCCACCATCGAAAAATTTTTTCTGTGGTTGGTTCGATTATTCCCACCAGTTAAAAAATGACGCGACCATCGAAAAAATTTTCTGTGGTTGGTTCGATTATTCCCACCAGTTAAAAAATGACGCGACCATCGAAAAATTTTTTCTGTGGTTGGTTCAGCTATTCCCACCAGTTAAAAAATGTCGCGACCATCGAAAAATTTTTTCTGTGGTTGGTTCGATTATTCCCACCAGTTAAAAAATGACGCGACCATCGAAAAATTTTTTCTGTGGTTGGTTCGATTATTCCCACCAGTTAAAAAATGACGCGACCATCGAAAAATTTTTTCTGTGGTTGGTTCAGCTATTCCCACCAGTTAAAAAATGACGCCACCATCGAAAAATTTTTTCTGTGGTTGGTTCGATTATTCCCACCAGTTAAAAAATGACGCGACCATCGAACATTTTTTTCTGTAGTTGGTTCAGCTATTCCCACCAGTTAAAAAATGACGCCACCATCGAAAAATTTTTTCTGTGGTTGGTTCGATTATTCCCACAAGTTAAAAAATGACGCGACCATCGAAAAATTTATTCTGTGGTTGGTTCAGCTATTCCCACCAGTTAAAAAATGACGCCACCATCGAAAAATTTTTTCTGTGGTTGGTTCGATTATTCCCACCAGTTAAAAAATGACGCGACCATCGAAAAAATTTTTCTGTGGTTGGTTCAGCTATTCCCACCAGTTAAAAAATGACGCCACCATCGAAAATTTTTTTCTGTTGGTTCAGCTATTCCCACCAGTTAAAAAATGACGCCACCATCGAAAATTTTTTTCTGTGGTTGGTTCGATTATTCCCACCAGTTAAAAAATGACACGACCATCGAAAAATTTTTCTGTGGTTGGTTCGATTATTCCCACCAGTTAAAAAATGACGCGACCATCGAAAATTTTTTTCTGTGGTTGGTTCGATTATTCCCACCAGTTAAAAAATGACGCGACCATCGAAAATTTTTTTCTGTTGGTTCAGCTATTCCCACCAGTTAAAAAATGACGCCACCATCGAAAATTTTTTTCTGTGGTTGGTTCGATTATTCCCACCAGTTAAAAAATGACGCGACCATCGAAAAAATTTTCTGTGGTTGGTTCGATTATTCCCACCAGTTAAAAAATGACGCGACCATCGAAAAATTTTTTCTGTGGTTGGTTCGATTATTCCCACCAGTTAAAAAATGACGCGACCATCGAAAAATTTTTTCTGTGGTTGGTTCGATTATTCCCACCAGTTAAAAAATGACGCGACCATCGAAAAATTTTTTCTGTGGTTGGTTCAGCTATTCCCACCAGTTAAAAAATGACGCAACCATCGAAAAATTTTTTCTGTGGTTGGTTCGATTATTCCCACCAGTTAAAAAATGACGCGACCATCGAAAAATTTTTTCTGTGGTTGGTTCAGCTATTCCCACCAGTTAAAAAATGACGCGACCATCGAAAAATTTTTTCTGTGGTTGGTTCGATTATTCCCACCAGTAAAAAAATGACGCCACCATCGAAAAATATTTTCTGTGGTTGGTTCGATTATTCCCACCAGTTAAAAAATGACGCGACCATCGAAAATTTTTTTCTGTGGTTGGTTCAGCTATTCCCACCAGTTAAAAAATGACGCCACCATCGAAAAATTTTTTCTGTGGTTGGTTCAGCTATTCCCACCAGTTAAAAAATGACGCCACCATCGAAAAATTTTTTCTGTGGTTGGTTCGATTATTCCCACCAGTAAAAAAATGACGCCACCATCGAAAAATATTTTCTGAGGTTGGTTCAGCTATTCCCACCAGTTAAAAAATGACGTCACCATCGAAAAATATTTTCTGTGGTTGGTTCAGCTATTCCCACCAGTTAAAAAATGACGCGACCATCGAAAATTTTTTTCTGTGGTTGGTTCGATTATTCCCACCAGTTAAAAAATGACGCCACCATCGAAAATTTTTTTCTGTGGTTGGTTCGATTATTCCCACCAGTTAAAAAATGACGCGACCATCGAAAAATTTTTCTGTGGTTGGTTCGATTATTCCCACCAGTTAAAAAATGACGCGACCATCGAAAAATTTTTTCTGTGGTTGGTTCGATTATTCCCACCAGTTAAAAAATGACGCCACCATCGAAAATTTTTTTCTGTGGTTGGTTCGATTATTCCCACCAGTTAAAAAATGACGCGACCATCGAAAAAATTTTCTGTGGTTGGTTCGATTATTCCCACCAGTTAAAAAATGACGCGACCATCGAAAAATTTTTTCTGTGGTTGGTTCAGCTATTCCCACCAGTTAAAAAATGACGCGACCATCGAAAAAATTTTTCTGTGGTTGGTTCGATTATTCCCACCAGTTAAAAAATGACGCGACCATCGAAAATTTTTTTCTGTGGTTGGTTCGATTATTCCCACCAGTTAAAAAATGACGCGACCATCGAAAAATTTTTTCTGTGGTTGGTTCGATTATTCCCACCAGTTAAAAAATGACGCGACCATCGAAAATTTTTTTCTGTGGTTGGTTCGATTATTCCCACCAGTTAAAAAATGACGCGACCATCGAAAAATTTTTTCTGTTGTTGGTTCGATTATTCCCACCAGTTAAAAAATGACGCGACCATCGAAAAATTTTTTCTGTTGTTGGTTCGATTATTCCCACCAGTTAAAAAATGAGGCGACCATCGAAAAATTTTTTCTGTGGTTGGTTCAGCTATTCCCACCAGTTAAAAAATGACGCGACCATCGAAAAAATTTTTCTGTGGTTGGTTCGATTATTCCCACCAGTAAAAAAATGACGCCACCATCGAAAAATATTTTCTGAGGTTGGTTCAGCTATTCCCACCAGTTAAAAAATGACGCGACCATCGAAAAATTTATTCTGTGGTTGGTTCAGCTATTCCCACCAGTTAAAAAATGACGTCACCATCGAAAAATATTTTCTGTGGTTGGTTCAGCTATTCCCACCAGTTAAAAAATGACGCGACCATCGAAAATTTTCTTCTGTGGTTGGTTCGATTATTCCCACCAGTTAAAAAATGACGCCACCATCGAAAAATTTTTTCTGTGGTTGGTTCGATTATTCCCACCAGTTAAAAAATGACGCGACCATCGAAAATTTTTTTCTGTGGTTGGTTCAGCTATTCCCACCAGTTAAAAAATGACGCCACCATCGAAAAATTTTTTCTGTGGTTGGTTCGATTATTCCCACCAGTTAAAAAATGACGCGACCATCGAAAAATTTTTTCTGTGGTTGGTTCAGCTATTCCCACCAGTTAAAAAATGACGCGACCATCGAAAAATTTTTTCTGTGGTTGGTTCGATTATTCCCACCAGTTAAAAAATGACGCGACCATCGAAAAATTTTTTCTGTGGTTGGTTCGATTATTCCCACCAGTTAAAAAATAACGCGACCATCGAAAAATTTTTTCTGTGGTTGGTTCGATTATTCCCACCAGTTAAAAAATGACGCGACCATCGAAAATTTTTTTCTGTGGTTGGTTCAGCTATTCCCACCAGTTAAAAAATGACGCGACCATCGAAAAATTTTTTCTGTGGTTGGTTCGATTATTCCCACCAGTTAAAAAATGACGCGACCATCGAAAATTTTTTTCTGTTGGTTCAGCTATTCCCACCAGTTAAAAAATGACGCCACCATCGAAAAATTTTTTCTGTGGTTGGTTCGATTATTCCCACCAGTTAAAAAATGACGCGACCATCGAAAAAATTTTCTGTGGTTGGTTCGATTATTCCCACCAGTTAAAAAATGACGCGACCATCGAAAAATTTTTTCTGTGGTTGGTTCAGCTATTCCCACCAGTTAAAAAATGTCGCGACCATCGAAAAATTTTTTCTGTGGTTGGTTCGATTATTCCCACCAGTTAAAAAATGACGCGACCATCGAAAAATTTTTTCTGTGGTTGGTTCGATTATTCCCACCAGTTAAAAAATGACGCGACCATCGAAAAATTTTTTCTGTGGTTGGTTCAGCTATTCCCACCAGTTAAAAAATGACGCCACCATCGAAAAATTTTTTCTGTGGTTGGTTCGATTATTCCCACCAGTTAAAAAATGACGCGACCATCGAACATTTTTTTCTGTAGTTGGTTCAGCTATTCCCACCAGTTAAAAAATGACGCCACCATCGAAAAATTTTTTCTGTGGTTGGTTCGATTATTCCCACAAGTTAAAAAATGACGCGACCATCGAAAAATTTATTCTGTGGTTGGTTCAGCTATTCCCACCAGTTAAAAAAATGACGCCACCATCGAAAATTTTTTTCTGTTGGTTCAGCTATTCCCACCAGTTAAAAAATGACGCCACCATCGAAAATTTTTTTCTGTGGTTGGTTCGATTATTCCCACCAGTTAAAAAATGACGCGACCATCGAAAAAATTTTCTGTGGTTGGTTCGATTATTCCCACCAGTTAAAAAATGACGCGACCATCGAAAAATTTTTTCTGTGGTTGGTTCGATTATTCCCACCAGTTAAAAAATGACGCGACCATCGAAAAAATTTTTCTGTGGTTGGTTCGATTATTCCCACCAGTTAAAAAATGACGCGACCATCGAAAATTTTTTTCTGTGGTTGGTTCAGCTATTCCCACCAGTTAAAAAATGACGCGACCATCGAAAAATTTTTTCTGTGGTTGGTTCGATTATTCCCACCAGTAAAAAAATGACGCCACCATCGAAAAATATTTTCTGTGGTTGGTTCGATTATTCCCACCAGTTAAAAAATGACGCGACCATCGAAAATTTTTTTCTGTGGTTGGTTCAGCTATTCCCACCAGTTAAAAAATGACGCCACCATCGAAAAATTTTTTCTGTGGTTGGTTCAGCTATTCCCACCAGTTAAAAAATGACGCGACCATCGAAAATTTTTTTCTGTGGTTGGTTCGATTATTCCCACCAGTTAAAAAATGACGCGACCACCGAAAATTTTTTTCTGTGGTTGGTTCAGCTATTCCCACCAGTTAAAAAATGACGCCACCATCGAAAAATTTTTTCTGTGGTTGGTTCGATTATTCCCACCAGTTAAAAAATGACGCGACCATCGAAAAATTTTTTCTGTGGTTGGTTCAGCTATTCCCACCAGTTAAAAAATGACGCGACCATCGAAAAATTTTTCTGTGGTTGGTTCGATTATTCCCACCAGTTAAAAAATGACGCGACCATCGAAAATTTTTTTCTGTTGGTTCAGCTATTCCCACCAGTTAAAAAATGACGCCACCATCGAAAAATTTTTTCTGTGGTTGGTTCGATTATTCCCACCAGTTAAAAAATGACGCGACCATCGAAAAAATTTTCTGTGGTTGGTTCGATTATTCCCACCAGTTAAAAAATGACGCGACCATCGAAAAATTTTTTCTGTGGTTGGTTCGATTATTCCCACCAGTTAAAAAATGACGCGACCATCGAAAAATTTGTTCTGTGGTTGGTTCGATTATTCCCACCAGTTAAAAAATGACGCGACCATCTAAAATTTTTTTCTGTGGTTGGTTCAGCTATTCCCACCAGTTAAGAAATGACGCCACCATCGAAAATTTTTTTCTGTGGTTGGTTCGATTATTCCCACCAGTTAAAAAATGACGCGACCATCGAAAAATTTTTCTGTGGTTGGTTCGATTATTCCCACCAGTTAAAAAATGACGCGACCATCGAAATTTTTTTTCTGTTGGTTCAGCTATTCCCACCAGTTAAAAAATGACGCCACCATCGAAAATTTTTTTCTGTGGTTGGTTCGATTATTCCCACCAGTTAAAAAATGACGCGACCATCGAAAAATTTTTTCTGTGGTTGGTTCGATTATTCCCACCAGTTAAAAAATGACGCGACCATCGAAAAATTTGTTCTGTGGTTGGTTCGATTATTCCCACCAGTTAAAAAATGACGCGACCATCGAAAATTTTTTTCTGTGGTTGGTTCAGCTATTCCCACCAGTTAAGAAATGACGCCACCATCGAAAAATTTTTTCTGTGGTCGGTTCGATTATTCCCACCAGTTAAAAAATGACGCCACCATCGAAAAATTTTTTCTGTGGTTGGTTCGATTATTCCCACCAGTAAAAAAATGACGCGACCATCGAAAAAATTTTCTGTGGTTGGTTCGATTATTCCCACCAGTTAAAAAATGACGCGACCATCGAAAAATTTTTTCTGTGGTTGGTTCAGCTATTCCCACCAGTTAAAAAATGACGCGACCATCGAAAAATTTTTTCTGTGGTTGGTTCGATTATTCCCACCAGTTAAAAAATGACGCGACGATCGAAAAATTTTTTCTGTGGTTGGTTCGATTATTCCCACCAGTTAAAAAATGACGCGACCATCGAAAATTTTTTTCTGTGGTTGGTTCAGCTATTCCCACCAGTTAAAAAATGACGCCACCATCGAAAAATTTTTTCTGTGGTTGGTTCAGGTATTCCCACCAGTTAAAAAATGACGCCACCATCGAAAAATTTTTTCTGTGGTTGGTTCGATTATTTCCACCAGTTAAAAAATGACGCGACCATCGAAAAATATTTTCTGAGGTTGGTTCAGCTATTCCCACCAGTTAAAAAATGACGCCACCATCGAAAAATTTTTTCTGTGGTTGGTTCGATTATTCCCACCAGTTAAAAAATGACGCGACCATCGAAAATTTTTTTCTGTGGTTGGTTCGATTATTCCCACCAGTTAAAAAATGACGCGACCATCGAAAAATTTTTTCTGTGGTTGGTTCGATTATTCCCACCTGTTAAAAAATGACGCGACCATCGAAAAATTTTTTCTGTGGTTGGTTCAGCTATTCCCACCAGTTAAAAAATGACGCCACCATCGAAAAATTTTTTCTGTGGTTGGTTCGATTATTCCCACCAGTTAAAAAATGACGCGACCATCGAAAATTTTTTTCTGTGGTTGGTTCGATTATTCCCACCAGTTAAAAAATGACGCGACCATCGAAAAATTTTTTCTGTGGTTGGTTCGATTATTCCCACCTGTTAAAAAATGACGCGACCATCGAAAAATTTTTTCTGTGGTTGGTTCAGCTATTCCCACCAGTTAAAAAATGACGCGACCATCGAAAAAATTTTTCTGTGGTTGGTTCGATTATTCCCACCAGTTAAAAAATGACGCGACCATCGAAAATTTTTTTCTGTGGTTGGTTCAGCTATTCCCACCAGTTAAAAAATGACGCGACCATCGAAAAAATTTTTCTGTGGTTGGTTCGATTATTCCCACCAGTTAAAAAATGACGCGACCATCGAAAAATTTATTCTGTGGTTGGTTCAGCTATTCCCACCAGTTAAAAAATGACGTCACCATCGAAAAATTTTTTCTGTGGTTGGTTCAGCTATTCCCACCAGTTAAAAAATGACGCGACCATCGAAAAATTTTTTCTGTGGTTGGTTCGATTATTCCCACCAGTTAAAAAATGACGCGACCATCGAAAAATTTTTTCTGTGGTTGGTTCGATTATTCCCACCAGTTAAAAAATAACGCGACCATCGAAAAATTTTTTCTGTGGTTGGTTCGATTATTCCCACCAGTTAAAAAATGACGCGACCATCGAAAATTTTTTTCTGTGGTTGGTTCAGCTATTCCCACCAGTTAAAAAATGACGCGACCATCGAAAAATTTTTTCTGTGGTTGGTTCGATTATTCCCACCAGTTAAAAAATGACGCGACCATCGAAAAATTTTTTCTGTGGTTGGTTCGATTATTCCCACCAGTTAAAAAATGACGCGACCATCGAAAAAATTTTCTGTGGTTGGTTCGATTATTCCCACCAGTTAAAAAATGACGCGACCATCGAAAAATTTTTTCTGTGGTTGGTTCGATTATTCCCACCAGTTAAAAAATGACGCGACCATCGAAAAATTTTTTCTGTGGTTGGTTCGATTATTCCCACCAGTTAAAAAATGACGCGACCATCGAAAAATTTTTTCTGTGGTTGGTTCAGCTATTCCCACCAGTTAAAAAATGACGCGACCATCGAAAAAATTTTCTGTAGTTGGTTCGATTATTCCCACCAGTTAAAAAATGACGCGACCATCGAAAATTTTTTTCTGTGGTTGGTTCAGCTATTCCCACCAGTTAAAAAATGACGCCACCATCGAAAAATTTTTTCTGTGGTTGGTTCGATTATTCCCACCAGTTAAAAAATGACGCGACCATCGAAAATTTTTTTCTGTGGTTGGTTCGATTATTCCCACCAGTTAAAAAATGACGCGACCACCGAAAATTTTTTTCTGTGGTTGGTTCTGCTATTCCCACCAGTTAAAAAATGACGCCACCATCGAAAAATTTTTTCTGTGGTTGGTTCGATTATTCCCACCAGTTAAAAAATGACGCGACCATCGAAAAATTTTTTCTGTGGTTGGTTCAGCTATTCCCACCAGTTAAAAAATGACGCGACCATCGAAAAATTTTTTCTGTGGTTGGTTCGATTATTCCCACCAGTTAAAAAATGACGCGACCATCGAAAAATTTATTCTGTGGTTGGTTCAGCTATTCCCACCAGTTAAAAAATGACGCGACCATCGAAAATTTTTTTCTGTGGTTGGTTCAGCTATTCCCACCAGTTAAAAAATGACGCGACCATCGAAAAATTTTTTCTGTGGTTGGTTCAGCTATTCCCACCAGTTAAAAAATGACGCGACCATCGAAAAATTTTTTCTGTGGTTGGTTCGATTATTCCCACCAGTTAAAAAATGACGCGACCATCGAAAAATTTTTTCTGTGGTTGGTTCGATTATTCCCACCAGTTAAAAAATAACGCGACCATCGAAAAATTTTTTCTGTGGTTGGTTCGATTATTCCCACCAGTTAAAAAATGACGCGACCATCGAAAATTTTTTTCTGTGGTTGGTTCAGCTATTCCCACCAGTTAAAAAATGACGTCACCATCGAAAAATATTTTCTGTGGTTGGTTCAGCTATTCCCACCAGTTAAAAAATGACGCGACCATCGAAAAATTTTTTCTGTGGTTGGTTCGATTATTCCCACCAGTTAAAAAATGACGCCACCATCGAAAAAATTTTTCTGTGGTTGGTTCGATTATTCCCACCAGTTAAAAAATGACGCGACCATCGAAAATTTTTTTCTGTGGTTGGTTCAGCTATTCCCACCAGTTAAAAAATGACGCGACCATCGAAAAATTTTTTCTGTGGTTGGTTCAGCTATTCCCACCAGTTAAAAAATGACGCGACCATCGAAAAATTTTTTCTGTGGTTGGTTCAGCTATTACCACCAGTTAAAAAATGACGCGACCATCGAAAAATTTTTTCTGTGGTTGGTTCCGCTATTCCCACCAGTTAAAAAATGACGCGACCATCGAAAAATTTTTTCTGTGGTTGGTTCGATTATTCCCACCAGTAAAAAAATGACGCCACCATCGAAAAATATTTTCTGAGGTTGGTTCAGCTATTCCCACCAGTTAAAAAATGACGCGACCATCGAAAAATTTATTCTGTGGTTGGTTCAGCTATTCCCACCAGTTAAAAAATGACGTCACCATCGAAAAATATTTTCTGTGGTTGGTTCAGCTATTCCCACCAGTTAAAAAATGACGCGACCATCGAAAAATTTTTTCTGTGGTTGGTTCGATTATTCCCACCAGTTAAAAAATGACGCCACCATCGAAAAATTTTTTCTGTGGTTGGTTCGATTATTCCCACCAGTTAAAAAATGACGCGACCATCGAAAATTTTTTTCTGTGGTTGGTTCAGCTATTCCCCCAGTTAAAAAATGACGCGACCATCGAAAAATTTTTTCTGTGGTTGGTTCGATTATTCCCACCAGTAAAAAAATGACGCCACCATCGAAAAATATTTTCTGAGGTTGGTTCAGCTATTCCCACCAGTTAAAAAATGACGCGACCATCGAAAAATTTATTCTGTGGTTGGTTCAGCTATTCCCACCAGTTAAAAAATGACGTCACCATCGAAAAATATTTTCTGTGGTTGGTTCAGCTATTCCCACCAGTTAAAAAATGACGCGACCATCGAAAAATTTTTTCTGTGGTTGGTTCGATTATTCCCACCAGTTAAAAAATGACGCCACCATCGAAAAAATTTTTCTGTGGTTGGTTCGATTATTCCCACCAGTTAAAAAATGACGCGACCATCGAAAATTTTTTTCTGTGGTTGGTTCAGCTATTCCCACCAGTTAAAAAATGACGCGACCATCGAAAAATTTTTTCTGTGGTTGGTTCAGCTATTCCCACCAGTTAAAAAATGACGCGACCATCGAAAAATTTTTTCTGTGGTTGGTTCGATTATTCCCACCAGTTAAAAAATGACGCGACCATCGAAAAATTTTTTCTGTGGTTGGTTCGATTATTCCCACCAGTTAAAAAATAACGCGACCATCGAAAAATTTTTTCTGTGGTTGGTTCGATTATTCCCACCAGTTAAAAAATGACGCGACCATCGAAAATTTTTTTCTGTGGTTGGTTCAGCTATTCCCACCAGTTAAAAAATGACGCGACCATCGAAAAATTTTTTCTGTGGTTGGTTCGATTATTCCCACCAGTAAAAAAATGACACGACCATCGAAAATTTTTTTCTGTTGGTTCAGCTATTCCCACCAGTTAAAAAATGACGCCACCATCGAAAAATTTTTTCTGTGGTTGGTTCGATTATTCCCACCAGTTAAAAAATGACGCGACCATCGAAAAAATTTTCTGTGGTTGGTTCGATTATTCCCACCAGTTAAAAAATGACGCGACCATCGAAAAATTTTTTCTGTGGTTGGTTCAGCTATTCCCACCAGTTAAAAAATGTCGCGACCATCGAAAAATCTTTTCTGTGGTTGGTTCGATTATTCCCACCAGTTAAAAAATGACGCGACCATCGAAAAATTTTTTCTGTGGTTGGTTCGATTATTCCCACCAGTTAAAAAATGACGCGACCATCGAAAAATTTTTTCTGTGGTTGGTTCAGCTATTCCCACCAGTTAAAAAATGACGCCACCATCGAAAAATTTTTTCTGTGGTTGGTTCGATTATTCCCACCAGTTAAAAAATGACGCGACCATCGAACATTTTTTTCTGTAGTTGGTTCAGCTATTCCCACCAGTTAAAAAATGACGCCACCATCGAAAAATTTTTTCTGTGGTTGGTTCGATTATTCCCACAAGTTAAAAAATGACGCGACCATCGAAAAATTTATTCTGTGGTTGGTTCAGCTATTCCCACCAGTTAAAAAATGACGCCACCATCGAAAAATTTTTTCTGTGGTTGGTTCGATTATTCCCACCAGTTAAAAAATGACGCGACCATCGAAAAATTTTTTCTGTGGTTGGATCAGCTATTCCCACCAGTTAAAAAATGACGCCACCATCGAAAATTTTTTTCTGTTGGTTCAGCTATTCCCACCAGTTAAAAAATGACGCCACCATCGAAAATTTTTTTCTGTGGTTGGTTCGATTATTCCCACCAGTTAAAAAATGACACGACCATCGAAAAATTTTTCTGTGGTTGGTTCGATTATTCCCACCAGTTAAAAAATGACGCGACCATCGAAAATTTTTTTCTGTGGTTGGTTCGATTATTCCCACCAGTTAAAAAATGACGCGACCATCGAAAATTTTTTTCTGTTGGTTCAGCTATTCCCACCAGTTAAAAAATGACGCCACCATCGAAAATTTTTTTCTGTGGTTGGTTCGATTACTCCCACCAGTTAAAAAATGACGCGACCATCGAAAAAATTTTCTGTGGTTGGTTCGATTATTCCCACCAGTTAAAAAATGACGCGACCATCGAAAAATTTTTTCTGTGGTTGGTTCGATTATTCCCACCAGTTAAAAAATGACGCGACCATCGAAAATTTTTTTCTGTGGTTGGTTCGATTATTCCCACCAGTTAAAAAATGACGCGACCATCGAAAAATTTTTTCTGTGGTTGGTTCGATTATTCCCACCAGTTAAAAAATGACGCGACCATCGAAAATTTTTTTCTGTGGTTGGTTCAGCTATTCCCACCAGTTCAAAAATGACGCGACCATCGAAAAATTTTTTCTGTGGTTGGTTCGATTATTCCCACCAGTTAAAAAATGACGAGACCATCGAAAATTTTTTTCTGTGGTTGGTTCGATTATTCCCACCAGTTAAAAAATGACGCGACCATCGAACATTTTTTTCTGTAGTTGGTTCAGCTATTCCCACCAGTTAAAAAATGACGCCACCATCGAAAAATTTTTTCTGTGGTTGGTTCGATTATTCCCACAAGTTAAAAAATGACGCGACCATCGAAAAATTTATTCTGTGGTTGGTTCAGCTATTCCCACCAGTTAAAAAATGACGCCACCATCGAAAAATTTTTTCTGTGGTTGGTTCGATTATTCCCACCAGTTAAAAAATGACGCGACCATCGAAAAATTTTTTCTGTGGTTGGTTCAGCTATTCCCACCAGTTAAAAAATGACGCCACCATCGAAAATTTTTTTCTGTTGGTTCAGCTATTCCCACCAGTTAAAAAATGACGCCACCATCGAAAATTTTTTTCTGTGGTTGGTTCGATTATTCCCACCAGTTAAAAAATGACACGACCATCGAAAAATGTTTCTGTGGTTGGTTCGATTATTCCCACCAGTTAAAAAATGACGCGACCATCGAAAATTTTTTTCTGTGGTTGGTTCGATTATTCCCACCAGTTAAAAAATGACGCGACCATCGAAAATTTTTTTCTGTTGGTTCAGCTATTCCCACCAGTTAAAAAATGACGCCACCAGCGAAAATTTTTTTCTGTGGTTGGTTCGATTATTCCCACCAGTTAAAAAATGACGCGACCATCGAAAAAATTTTCTGTGGTTGGTTCGATTATTCCCACCAGTTAAAAAATGACGCGACCATCGAAAAATTTTTTCTGTGGTTGGTGCGATTATTCCCACCAGTTAAAAAATGACGCGACCATCGAAAAATTTTTTCTGTGGTTGGTTCGATTATTCCCACCAGTTAAAAAATGACGCGACCATCGAAAAATTTTTTCTGTGGTTGGTTCGATTACTCCCACCAGTTAAAAAATGACGCGACCATCGAAAAATTTTTTCTGTGGTTGGTTCAGCTATTCCCACCAGTTAAAAAATGACGCGACCATCGAAAAATTTTTTCTGTGGTTGGTTCGATTATTCCCACCAGTTAAAAAATGACGCGACCATCGAAAATTTTTTTCTGTTGGTTCAGCTATTCCCACCAGTTAAAAAATGACGCCACCATCGAAAAATTTTTTCTGTGGTTGGTTCGATTATTCCCACCAGTTAAAAAATGACGCGACCATCGAAAAATTTTTTCTGTGGTTGGTTCAGCTATTCCCACCAGTTAAAAAATGACGCGACCATCGAAAAATTTTTTCTGTGGTTGGTTCGATTATTCCCACCAGTTAAAAAATGACGCGACCATCGAAAAATTTTTTCTGTGGTTGGTTCGATTATTCCCACCAGTTAAAAAATGACGCGACCATCGAAAAATTTTTTCTGTGGTTGGTTCAGCTATTCCCACCAGTTAAAAAATGACGCCACCATCGAAAAATTTTTTCTGTGGTTGGTTCGATTATTCCCACCAGTTAAAAAATGACGCGACCATCGAAAAATTTTTCTGTGGTTGGTTCGATTATTCCCACCAGTTAAAAAATGACGCGACCATCGAAAATTTTTTTCTGTGGTTGGTTCGATTATTCCCACCAGTTAAAAAATGACGCGACCATCGAAAATTTTTTTCTGTTGGTTCAGCTATTCCCACCAGTTAAAAAATGACGCCACCATCGAAAATTTTTTTCTGTGGTTGGTTCGATTATTCCCACCAGTTAAAAAATGACGCGACCATCGAAAAATTTTTTCTGTGGTTGGTTCAGCTATTCCCACCAGTTAAAAAATGACGCGACCATCGAAAAATTTTTTCTGTGGTTGGTTCGATTATTCCCACCAGTTAAAAAATGACGCGACCATCGAAAATTTTTTTCTGTGGTTGGTTCGATTATTCCCACCAGTTAAAAAATGACGCGACCATCGAAAATTTTTTTCTGTTGGTTCAGCTATTCCCACCAGTTAAAAAATGACGCGACCATCGAAAAATTTTTTCTGTGGTTGGTTCAGCTATTCCCACCAGTTAAAAAATGACGCGACCATCGAAAAATTTTTTCTGTGGTTGGTTCCGCTATTCCCACCAGTTAAAAAATGACGCCACCATCGAAAAATATTTTCTGAGGTTAGTTCAGCTATTCCCACCAGTTAAAAAATGACGCGACCATCGAAAAATTTATTCTGTGGTTGGTTCAGCTATTCCCACCAGTTAAAAAATGACGCCACCATCGAAAAATATTTTCTGAGGTTAGTTCAGCTATTCCCACCAGTTAAAAAATGACGCGACCATCGAAAAATTTATTCTGTGGTTGGTTCAGCTATTCCCACCAGTTAAAAAATGACGTCACCATCGAAAAATATTTTCTGTGGTTGGTTCAGCTATTCCCACCAGTTAAAAAATGACGCGACCATCGAAAAAATTTTTCTGTGGTTGGTTCGATTATTCCCACCAGTTAAAAAATGACGCCACCATCGAAAAATTTTTTCTGTGGTTGGTTCGATTATTCCCACCAGTTAAAAAATGACGCGACCATCGAAAATTTTTTTCTGTGGTTGGTTCAGCTATTCCCACCAGTTAAAAAATGACGCCACCATCGAAAAATTTTTTCTGTGGTTGGTTCGATTATTCCCACCAGTTAAAAAATGACGCGACCATCGAAAAATTTTTTCTGTGGTTGGTTCGATTATTCCCACCAGTTAAAAAATGACGCGACCATCGAAAAATTTTTTCTGTGGTTGGTTCGATTATTCCCACCAGTTAAAAAATAACGCGACCATCGAAAAATTTTTTCTGTGGTTGGTTCGATTATTCCCACCAGTTAAAAAATGACGCGACCATCGAAAATTTTTTTCTGTGGTTGGTTCAGCTATTCCCACCAGTTAAAAAATGACGCGACCATCGAAAAATTTTTTCTGTGGTTGGTTCGATTATTCCCACCAGTTAAAAAATGACGCGACCATCGAAAAATTTTTTCTGTGGTTGGTTCGACTATTCCCACCAGTTAAAAAATGACGCGACCATCGAAAAATTTTTTCTGTGGTTGGTTCGATTATTCCCACCAGTTAAAAAATAACGCGACCATCGAAAAATTTTTTCTGTGGTTGGTTCGATTATTCCCACCAGTTAAAAAATGACGCGACCATCGAAAATTTTTTTCTGTGGTTGGTTCAGCTATTCCCACCAGTTAAAAAATGACGCGACCATCGAAAAATTTTTTCTGTGGTTGGTTCGATTATTCCCACCAGTTAAAAAATGACGCGACCATCGAAAATTTTTTTCTGTTGGTTCAGCTATTCCCACCAGTTAAAAAATGACGCCACCATCGAAAAATTTTTTCTGTGGTTGGTTCGATTATTCCCACCAGTTAAAAAATGACGCGACCATCGAAAAAATTTTCTGTGGTTGGTTCGATTATTCCCACCAGTTAAAAAATGACGCGACCATCGAAAATTTTTTCTGTGGTTGGTTCAGCTATTCCCACCAGTTAAAAAATGTCGCGACCATCGAAAAATTTTTTCTGTGGTTGGTTCGATTATTCCCACCAGTTAAAAAATGACGCGACCATCGAAAAATTTTTTCTGTGGTTGGTTCGATTATTCCCACCAGTTAAAAAATGACGCGACCATCGAAAAATTTTTTCTGTGGTTGGTTCAGCTATTCCCACCAGTTAAAAAATGACGCCACCATCGAAAAATTTTTTCTGTGGTTGGTTCGATTATTCCCACCAGTTAAAAAATGACGCGACCATCGAAAATTTTTTTCTGTGGTTGGTTCGATTATTCCCACCAGTTAAAAAATGACGCGACCACCGAAAATTTTTTTCTGTGGTTGGTTCAGCTATTCCCACCAGTTAAAAAATGACGCCACCATCGAAAAATTTTTTCTGTGGTTGGTTCGATTATTCCCACCAGTTAAAAAATGACGCGACCACCGAAAATTTTTTTCTGTGGTTGGTTCAGCTATTCCCACCAGTTAAAAAATGACGCCACCATCGAAAAATTTTTTCTGTGGTTGGTTCAGCTATTCCCACCAGTTAAAAAATGACGCCACCATTGAAAAATGTTTTCTGTGGTTGGTTCGATTATTCCCACAAGTTAAAAAATGACGCGACCATCGAAAAATTTATTCTGTGGTTGGTTCAGCTATTCCCACCAGTTAAAAAATGACGCCACCATCGAAAAATTTTTTCTGTGGTTGGTTCGATTATTCCCACCAGTTAAAAAATGACGCCACCATCGAAAAATATTTTCTGAGGTTAGTTCAGCTATTCCCACCAGTTAAAAAATGACGCGACCATCGAAAAATTTATTCTGTGGTTGGTTCAGCTATTCCCACCAGTTAAAAAATGACGTCACCATCGAAAAATATTTTCTGTGGTTGGTTCAGCTATTCCCACCAGTTAAAAAATGACGCGACCATCGAAAAAATTTTTCTGTGGTTGGTTCGATTATTCCCACCAGTTAAAAAATGACGCCACCATCGAAAAATTTTTTCTGTGGTTGGTTCGATTATTCCCACCAGTTAAAAAATGACGCGACCATCGAAAATTTTTTTCTGTGGTTGGTTCAGCTATTCCCACCAGTTAAAAAATGACGCCACCATCGAAAAATTTTTTCTGTGGTTGGTTCGATTATTCCCACCAGTTAAAAAATGACGCGACCATCGAAAAATTTTTTCTGTGGTTGGTTCGATTATTCCCACCAGTTAAAAAATGACGCGACCATCGAAAAATTTTTTCTGTGGTTGGTTCGATTATTCCCACCAGTTAAAAAATAACGCGACCATCGAAAAATTTTTTCTGTGGTTGGTTCGATTATTCCCACCAGTTAAAAAATGACGCGACCATCGAAAATTTTTTTCTGTGGTTGGTTCAGCTATTCCCACCAGTTAAAAAATGACGCGACCATCGAAAAATTTTTTCTGTGGTTGGTTCGATTATTCCCACCAGTTAAAAAATGACGCGACCATCGAAAAATTTTTTCTGTGGTTGGTTCGACTATTCCCACCAGTTAAAAAATGACGCGACCATCGAAAAATTTTTTCTGTGGTTGGTTCGATTATTCCCACCAGTTAAAAAATAACGCGACCATCGAAAAATTTTTTCTGTGGTTGGTTCGATTATTCCCACCAGTTAAAAAATGACGCGACCATCGAAAATTTTTTTCTGTGGTTGGTTCAGCTATTCCCACCAGTTAAAAAATGACGCGACCATCGAAAAATTTTTTCTGTGGTTGGTTCGATTATTCCCACCAGTTAAAAAATGACGCGACCATCGAAAATTTTTTTCTGTTGGTTCAGCTATTCCCACCAGTTAAAAAATGACGCCACCATCGAAAAATTTTTTCTGTGGTTGGTTCGATTATTCCCACCAGTTAAAAAATGACGCGACCATCGAAAAAATTTTCTGTGGTTGGTTCGATTATTCCCACCAGTTAAAAAATGACGCGACCATCGAAAAATTTTTTCTGTGGTTGGTTCAGCTATTCCCACCAGTTAAAAAATGTCGCGACCATCGAAAAATTTTTTCTGTGGTTGGTTCGATTATTCCCACCAGTTAAAAAATGACGCGACCATCGAAAAATTTTTTCTGTGGTTGGTTCGATTATTCCCACCAGTTAAAAAATGACGCGACCATCGAAAAATTTTTTCTGTGGTTGGTTCAGCTATTCCCACCAGTTAAAAAATGACGCCACCATCGAAAAATTTTTTCTGTGGTTGGTTCGATTATTCCCACCAGTTAAAAAATGACGCGACCATCGAAAATTTTTTTCTGTGGTTGGTTCGATTATTCCCACCAGTTAAAAAATGACGCGACCACCGAAAATTTTTTTCTGTGGTTGGTTCAGCTATTCCCACCAGTTAAAAAATGACGCCACCATCGAAAAATTTTTTCTGTGGTTGGTTCGATTATTCCCACCAGTTAAAAAATGACGCGACCACCGAAAATTTTTTTCTGTGGTTGGTTCAGCTATTCCCACCAGTTAAAAAATGACGCCACCATCGAAAAATTTTTTCTGTGGTTGGTTCAGCTATTCCCACCAGTTAAAAAATGACGCCACCATTGAAAAATGTTTTCTGTGGTTGGTTCGATTATTCCCACAAGTTAAAAAATGACGCGACCATCGAAAAATTTATTCTGTGGTTGGTTCAGCTATTCCCACCAGTTAAAAAATGACGCCACCATCGAAAAATTTTTTCTGTGGTTGGTTCGATTATTCCCACCAGTTAAAAAATGACGCGACCATCGAAAAATTTTTTCTGTGGTTGGTTCAGCTATTCCCACCAGTTAAAAAATGACGCCACCATCGAAAATTTTTTTCTGTTGGTTCAGCTATTCCCACCAGTTAAAAAATGACGCCACCATCGAAAATTTTTTTCTGTGGTTGGTTCGATTATTCCCACCAGTTAAAAAATGACGCGACCATCGAACATTTTTTTCTGTAGTTGGTTCAGCAATTCCCACCAGTTAAAAAATGACGCCACCATCGAAAAATTTTTTCTGTGGTTGGTTCGATTATTCCCACCAGTTAAAAAATGACGCGACCATCAAAAAATTTTTTCTGTGGTTGGTTCAGCTATTCCCACCAGTTAAAAAATGACGCCACCATCGAAAATTTTTTTCTGTTGGTTTAGCTATTCCCACCAGTTAAAAAATGACGCCACCATCGAAACTTTTTTCTGTGGTTGGTTCGATTATTCCCACCAGTTAAAAAATGACACGACCATCGAAAAATTTTTCTGTGGTTGGTTCGATTATTCCCACCAGTTAAAAAATGACGCGACCATCGAAAATTTTTTTCTGTGGTTGGTTCGATTATTCCCACCAGTTAAAAAATGACGCGACCATCGAAAATTTTTTTCTGTTGGTTCAGCTATTCCCACCAGTTAAAAAATGACGCCACCATCGAAAATTTTTTTCTGTGGTTGGTTCGATTATTCCCACCAGTTAAAAAATGACGCGACCATCGAAAAAATTTTCTGTGGTTGGTTCGATTATTCCCACCAGTTAAAAAATGACGCGACCATCGAAAAATTTTTTCTGTGGTTGGTTCGATTATTCCCACCAGTTAAAAAATGACGCGACCATCGAAAAATTTTTTCTGTGGTTGTTCGATTATTCCCACCAGTTAAAAAATGACGCGACCATCGAAAAATTTTTTCTGTGGTTGGTTCCGCTATTCCCACCAGTTAAAAAATGACGCGACCATCGAGAAATTTTTTCTGTGGTTGGTTCGATTATTCCCACCAGTAAAAAAATGACGCCACCATCGAAAAATATTTTCTGTGGTTGGTTCGATTATTCCCACCAGTTAAAAAATGACGCGACCATCGAAAAATTTTTTCTGTGGTTGGTTCAGCTATTCCCACCAGTTAAAAAATGACGCCACCATCGAAAAATTTTTTCTGTGGTTGGTTCGATTATTCCCACCAGTTAAAAAATGACGCGACCATCGAAAATTTTTTTCTGTGGTTGGTTCGATTATTCCCACCAGTTAAAAAATGACGCGACCACCGAAAATTTTTTTCTGTGGTTGGTTCGATTATTCCCACCAGTTAAAAAATGACGCGACCATCGAAAATTTTTTTCTGTGGTTGGTTCAGCTATTCCCACCAGTTAAAAAATGACGCGACCATCGAAAAATTTTTTCTGTGGTTGGTTCGATTATTCCCACCAGTTAAAAAATGACACGACCATCGAAAATTTTTTTCTGTTGGTTCAGCTATTCCCACCAGTTAAAAAATGACGCCACCATCGAAAAATTTTTTCTGTGGTTGGTTCGATTATTCCCACCAGTTAAAAAATGACGCGACCATCGAAAAAATTTTTCTGTGGTTGGTTCGATTATTCCCACCAGTTAAGAAATGACGCGACCATCGAAAATTTTTTTCTGTGGTTGGTTCGATTATTCCCACCAGTTAAAAAATGACGCGACCATCGAAAAATTTTTTCTGTGGTTGGTTCGATTATTCCCACCAGTTAAAAAATGACGCGACCATCGAAAAATTTTTTCTGTGGTTGGTTCAGCTATTCCCACCAGTTAAAAAATGACGCCACCATCGAAAAATTTTTTCTGTGGTTGGTTCAGCTATTCCCACCAGTTAAAAAATGACGCGACCATCGAAAATTTTTTTCTGTGGTTGGTTCGATTATTCCCACCAGTTAAAAAATGACGCGACCACCGAAAATTTTTTTCTGTGGTTGGTTCAGCTATTCCCACCAGTTAAAAAATAACGCCACCATCGAAAAATTTTTTCTGTGGTTGGTTCGATTATTCCCACCAGTTAAAAAATGACGCGACCATCGAAAAATTTTTTCTGTGGTTGGTTCGATTATTCCCACCAGTTAAAAAATGACGCGACCATCGAAAATTTTTTTCTGTGGTTGGTTCGATTATTCCCACCTGTTAAAAAATGACGCGACCATAGAAAAATTTTTTCTGTGGTTGGTTCGATTATTCCCACCAGTTAAAAAATGACGCGACCATCGAAAATTTTTTTCTGTGGTTGGTTCAGCTATTCCCACCAGTTAAAAAATGACGCCACCATCGAAAAAATTTTTCTGTGGTTGGTTCGATTATTCCCACCAGTTAAAAAATGACGCGACCATCGAAAATTTTTTTCTGTGGTTGGTTCAGCTATTCCCACCAGTTAAAAAATGACGCCACCATCGAAAAATTTTTTCTGTGGTTGGTTCAGCAATTCCCACCAGTTAAAAAATGACGCCACCATCGAAAAATTTTTTCTGTGGTTGGTTCGATTATTCCCACCAGTTAAAAAATGACGCGACCATCGAAAATTTTTTTCTGTGGTTGGTTCGATTATTCCCACCAGTTAAAAAATGACGCGACCACCGAAAATTTTTTTCTGTGGTTGGTTCGATTATTCCCACCAGTTAAAAAATGACGCGACCATCGAAAATTTTTTTCTGTGGTTGGTTCAGCTATTCCCACCAGTTAAAAAATGACGCCACCATCGAAAAATTTTTTCTGTGGTTGGTTCAGCAATTCCCACCAGTTAAAAAATGACGCCACCATCGAAAAATTTTTTCTGTGGTTGGTTCGATTATTCCCACCAGTTAAAAAATGACGCGACCATCGAAAATTTTTTTCTGTGGTTGGTTCGATTATTCCCACCAGTTAAAAAATGACGCGACCACCGAAAATTTTTTTCTGTGGTTGGTTCAGCTATTCCCACCAGTTAAAAAATGACGCCACCATCGAAAAATTTTTTCTGTGGTTGGTTCGATTATTCCCACCAGTTAAAAAATGACGCGACCATCGAAAAATTTTTTCTGTGGTTGGTTCGATTATTCCCACCTGTTAAAAAATGACGCGACCATCGAAAAATTTTTTCTGTGGTTGGTTCGATTATTCCCACCAGTTAAAAAATGACGTGACCATCGAAAATTTTTTTCTGTGGTTGGTTCAGCTATTCCCACCAGTTAAAAAATGACGCCACCATCGAAAAAATTTTTCTGTGGTTGGTTCGATTATTCCCACCAGTTAAAAAATGACGCGACCATCGAAAATTTTTTTCTGTAGTTGGTTCAGCTATTCCCAACAGTTAAAAAATGACGCGACCATCGAAAAATTTTTTCTGTGGTTAGTTCAGCTATTCCCACCAGTTAAAAAATGACGCCACCATCGAAAATTTTTTTCTGTGGTTGGTTCAGCTATTCCCACCAGTTAAAAAATGACGCCACCATCGAAAAATTTTTTCTGTGGTTGGTTCAGCTATTCCCACCAGTTAAAAAATGACGCCACCATCGAAAAATTTTTTCTGTGGTTGGTTCGATTATTCCCACCAGTTAAAAAATGACGCGACCATCGAAAAATTTTTTCTGTGGTTGGTTCAGCTATTCCCACCAGTTAAAAAATGACGCGACCATCGAAAAATTTTTTCTGTGGTTGGTTCGATTATTCCCACCAGTTAAAAAATGACGCGACCATCGAAAAATTTTTTCTGTGGTTGGTTCGATTATTCCCACCAGTTAAAAAATGACGCGACCATCGAAAAATTTTTTCTGTGGTTGGTTCAGCTATTCCCACCAGTTAAAAAATGACGCGACCATCGAAAAATTTTTTCTGTGGTTGGTTCGATTATTCCCACCAGTTAAAAAATGACGCGACCATCGAAAAAATTTTTCTGTGGTTGGTTCGATTATTCCCACCAGTTAAGAAATGACGCGACCATCGAAAATTTTTTTCTGTGGTTGGTTCGATTATTCCCACCAGTTACAAAATGACGCGACCATCGAACAAATTTTTTCTGTGGTTGGTTCGATTATTCCCACCAGTTAAAAAATGACGCGACCATCGAAAAAATTTTTCTGTGGTTGGTTCGATTATTCCCACCAGTTGAAAAATGACGCCACCATCGAAAAATTTTTTCTGTGGTTGGTTCAGCTATTCCCACCAGTTAAAAAATGACGCGACCATCGAAAAATTTTTTCTGTGGTTGGTTCGATTATTCCCACCAGTTAAAAAATGACGCGACCATCGAAAAATTTTTTCTGTGGTTGGTTCAGCTATTCCCACCAGTTAAAAAATGACGCCACCATCGAAAAATTTTTTCTGTGGTTGGTTCAGCTATTCCCACCAGTTAAAAACTGACGCGACCATCGAAAATTTTTTTCTGTGGTTGGTTCGATTATTCCCACCAGTTAAAAAATGACGCGACCATCGAAAATTTTTTTCTGTGGTTGGTTCAGCTATTCCCACCAGTTAAAAAATGACGCCACCATCGAAAAATTTTTTCTGTGGTTGGTTCAGCTATTCCCACCAGTTAAAAAATGACGCCACCATCGAAAAAATTTTTCTGTGGTTGGTTCGATTATTCCCACCAGTTAAAAAATGACGCGACCATCGAAAATTTTTTTCTGTGGTTGGTTCGATTATTCCCACCAGTTAAAAAATGACGCGACCACCGAAAATTTTTTTCTGTGGTTGGTTCAGCTATTCCCACCAGTTAAAAAATGACGCCACCATCGAAAAATTTTTTCTGTGGTTGGTTCGATTATTCCCACCAGTTAAAAAATGACGTGACCATCGAAAATTTTTTTCTGTGGTTGGTTCAGCTATTCCCACCAGTTCAAAAATGACGCCACCATCGAAAAAATTTTTCTGTGGTTGGTTCGATTATTCCCACCAGTTAAAAAATGACGCGACCATCGAAAAATTTTTTCTGTGGTTGGTTCGATTATTCCCACCAGTTAAAAAATGACGCGACCATCGAAAAATTTTTTCTGTGGTTGGTTCGATTATTCCCACCAGTTAAAAAATGACGCGACCATCGAAAAATTTTTTCTGTGGTTGGTTCAGCTATTCCCACCAGTTAAAAAATGACGCGACCATCGAAAAATTTTTTCTGTGGTTGGTTCAGCTATTCCCACCAGTTAAAAAATGACGCGACCATCGAAAAATTTTTTCTGTGGTTGGTTCAGCTATTCCCACCAGTTAAAAAATGACGCGACCATCGAAAATTTTTTTCTGTGGTTGGTTCAGCTATTCCCACCAGTTAAAAAATGACGCGACCATCGAAAAATTTTTTCTGTGGTTGGTTCGATTATTCCCACCAGTTAAAAAATGACGCGACCATCGAAAAATTTTTTCTGTGGTTGGTTCGATTATTCCCACCAGTTAAAAAATGACGCGACCATCGAAAAATTTTTTCTGTGGTTGGTTCGATTATTCCCACCAGTTAAAAAATGACGCGACCATCGAAAAATTTTTTCTGTGGTTGGTTCAGCTATTCCCACCAGTTAAAAAATGACGCCACCATCGAAAAAATTTTTCTGTGGTTGGTTCGATTATTCCCACCAGTTAAAAAATGACGCGACCATCGAAAATTTTTTTCTGTGGTTGGTTCAGCTATTCCCACCAGTTAAAAAATGACGCCACCATCGAAAATTTTTTTCTGTGGTTGGTTCGATTATTCCCACCAGTTAAAAAATGACGCGACCATCGAAAATTTTTTTCTGTGGTTGGTTCGATTATTCCCACCAGTTAAAAAATGACGCCACCATCGAAAAATTTTTTCTGTGGTTGGTTCGATTATTCCCACCAGTTAAAAAATGACGCCACCATCGAAAAATTTTTTCTGTGGTTGGTTCGATTATTCCCAACAGTTAAAAAATGACGCGACCATCGAAAATTTTTTTCTGTGCTATTCCCACCAGTTAAAAAATGACGCCACAATCGAAAAATTTTTTCTGTGGTTGGTTCGATTATTCCCACCAGTTAAAAAATGACGCGACCATCGAAAAATTTTTTCTGTGGTTGGTTCAGCTATTCCCACCAGTTAAAAAATGACGCGACCATCGAAAAATTTTTTCTGTGGTTGGTTCGATTATTCCCCGATTAAACCACAGAAAAACCTTTACTCTGAAAGCAGGGCGTTGGATTCGAACCAACGTCCCCCAGACTGATAGCCAAGCGCGCTACCACTCCACCACAGTCTGGCTTAGGGAAAGATGAACTAACCGAAGAAAAAGAATTTCGACGGACAGAAAAAGAATTTCGACGGTCAGAAAAAAAATTTCGACGGTGGGAAAGATGAACTAACCGAAGAAAAAAAATTTCGACGGACAGAAAAAGAATTTCGACGGTCAGAAAAAAAATTTCGACGGTGGGAAAGATGAACTAACCGAAGAAAAAAAATTCGACGGACAGAAAAAAAATTTCGACGGTCAGAAAAAAATTTCGACGGTGGGAAAGATGAACTAACCGAAGAAACAAAATTTCGACGGACAGAAAAAAAATTTCGACGGTGGGAAAGATGAACTAACCGAAGATAAAAAATTTCGACGGACAGAAAAAAAATTTCGACGGTGGGAAAGATGAACTAACCGAAGAAAAAAAATTTCGACGGTCAGAAAAAAAATTTCGACGGTGGGAAAGATGAACTAACCGAAGAAAAAGAATTTTGACGGACAGAAAAAAAATTTCGACGGTCAGAAAAAAAATTTCGACGGTGGGAAAGATGAACTAACCGAAGAAAAAAAAGTTCGACGGACAGAAAAAAAATTTCGACGGTCCGAAAAAAAATTTCGACGGTGGGAAAGATGAACTAACCGAAGAAAAAAAATTTCGACAAACAGAAAAAAAATTTCGACGGTCAGAAAAAAAATTTCGACGGTGAACTAACCGAAGAAAAAAATTTCGACGGACAGAAAAAAAATTTCGACGGTCAGAAAAAAAATTTCGGCGGTGGCTTCAGTTTTTAATTGGTGGGAAAGCTGAACTAACCACAGAAAAAAATTTTCGACGGTCAGAAAAAAATTTCGACGGTGGCATCACTTTTTAATTGGTGGGAAAGATGAACTAACCGAAGAAAAAAAATTTCGACGGACAGAAAAAAAATTTCGACGGTCAGAAAAAAAATTTCGACGGTGGGAAAGATGAACTAACCGAAGAAAAAAAAGTTCGACGGACAGAAAAAAAATTTCGACGGTCAGACAAAAAATTTCGACGGTGGGAAAGATGAACTAACCGAAGAAAAAAATTTCGACGGACAGAAAAAAAATTTCGACGGTCAGAAAAAAAATTTCGACGGTGGGAAAGATGAACTAACCGAAGAAAAAAATTTCGACGGACAGAAAAAAAATTTCGACGGTCAGAAAAAAAATTTCGACGGTGGGAAAGATGAACTAACCGAAGAAAAAAATTTCGACGGACAGAAAAAAAATTTCGACGGTCAGAAAAAAAATTTCGACGGTGGGAAAGATGAACTAACCGAAGAAAAAAAAGTTCGACGGACAGAAAAAAAATTTCGACGGTCAGACAAAAAATTTCGACGGTGGGAAAGATGAACTAACCGAAGAAAAAAAATTTCGACGGACAGAAAAAAAATTTCGACGGTGGGAAAGATGAACTAACCGAAGATAAAAAATTTCGACGGACAGAAAAAAAATTTCGACGGTGGGAAAGATGAACTAACCGAAGAAAAAAAATTTCGACGGTCAGAAAAAAAATTTCGACGGTGGGAAAGATGAACTAACCGAAGAAAAAGAATTTTGACGGACAGAAAAAAAATTTCGACGGTCAGAAAAAAAATTTCGACGGTGGGAAAGATGAACTAACCGAAGAAAAAAAAGTTCGACGGACAGAAAAAAAATTTCGACGGTCCGAAAAAAAATTTCGACGGTGGGAAAGATGAACTAACCGAAGAAAAAAAATTCGACGGACAGAAAAAAAATTTCGACGGTCAGAAAAAAATTTCGACGGTGGGAAAGATGAACTAACCGAAGAAAAAAAATTTCGACAAACAGAAAAAAAATTTCGACGGTCAGAAAAAAAATTTCGACGGTGAACTAACCGAAGAAAAAAATTTCGACGGACAGAAAAAAAATTTCGACGGTCAGAAAAAAAATTTCGGCGGTGGCTTCAGTTTTTAATTGGTGGGAAAGCTGAACTAACCACAGAAAAAAATTTTCGACGGTCAGAAAAAAATTTCGACGGTGGCATCACTTTTTAATTGGTGGGAAAGATGAACTAACCGAAGAAAAAAAATTTCGACGGACAGAAAAAAAATTTCGACGGTCAGAAAAAAAATTTCGACGGTGGGAAAGATGAACTAACCGAAGAAAAAAAAGTTCGACGGACAGAAAAAAAATTTCGACGGTCAGACAAAAAATTTCGACGGTGGGAAAGATGAACTAACCGAAGAAAAAAATTTCGACGGACAGAAAAAAAATTTCGACGGTCAGAAAAAAAATTTCGACGGTGGGAAAGATGAACTAACCGAAGAAAAAAATTTCGACGGACAGAAAAAAAATTTCGACGGTCAGAAAAAAAATTTCGACGGTGGGAAAGATGAACTAACCGAAGAAAAAAATTTCGACGGACAGAAAAAAAATTTCGACGGTCAGAAAAAAAATTTCGACGGTGGGAAAGATGAACTAACCGAAGAAAAAAAAGTTCGACGGACAGAAAAAAAATTTCGACGGTCAGACAAAAAATTTCGACGGTGGGAAAGATGAACTAACCGAAGAAAAAAAATTTCGACGGACAGAAAAAAAATTTCGACGGTGGGAAAGATGAACTAACCGAAGAAAAAAAATTTCGACGGTCAGAAAAAAATTTCGATGGTCAGAAAAAAAATTTCGACGGTGGGAAAGATGAACTAACCGAAGAAAAAAAATTTCGACGGTCAGAAAAAAAATTTCGACGGTGGGAAAGATGAACTAACCGAAGAAAAAAAATTTCGACGGACAGAAAAAAAAATTCGACGGTCAAAAAAAAAATTTCGACGGTGGGAAAGATGAACTAACCGAAGAAAAAAAATTTCGACGGACAGAAAAAAAATTTCGACTGTGGGAAAGATGAACTAACCGAAGAAAAAAAATTTCGACGGTCAGAAAAAAAATTTCGACTGTGGGAAAGATGAACTAACCGAAGAAAAAAAATTTCGACGGTCAGAAAAAAAATTTCGACTGTGGGAAAGATGAACTAACCGAAGAAAAAAAATTTCGACGGACAGAAAAAAAATTTCGACGGGCTGAAAAAAATTCCGACGGTCAGAAAAAAAATTTCGATGGTCAGAAAAAAAATTTCGACGGTGGGAAAGATGAACTAACCGAAGAAAAAAAATTTCGACGGTCAGAAAAAAAATTCGACGGTCAGAAAAAAAATTTCGACGGTGGGAAAGATGAACTAACCGAAGAAAAAAAATTTCGACGGACAGAAAAAAAATTTCGACGGTGGGAAAGATGAACTAACCGAAGAAAAAAAATTTCGACGGTCAGAAAAAAATTTCGATGGTCAGAAAAAAAATTTCGACGGTGGGAAAGATGAACTAACCGAAGAAAAAAAATTTCGACGGTCAGAAAAAAAATTTCGACGGTGGGAAAGATGAACTAACCGAAGAAAAAAAATTTCGACGGACAGAAAAAAAAATTCGACGGTCAAAAAAAAAATTTCGACGGTGGGAAAGATGAACTAACCGAAGAAAAAAAATTTCGACGGACAGAAAAAAAATTTCGACTGTGGGAAAGATGAACTAACCGAAGAAAAAAAATTTCGACGGTCAGAAAAAAAATTTCGACTGTGGGAAAGATGAACTAACCGAAGAAAAAAAATTTCGACGGTCAGAAAAAAAATTTCGACTGTGGGAAAGATGAACTAACCGAAGAAAAAAAATTTCGACGGACAGAAAAAAAATTTCGACGGGCTGAAAAAAATTCCGACGGTCAGAAAAAAAATTTCGATGGTCAGAAAAAAAATTTCGACGGTGGGAAAGATGAACTAACCGAAGAAAAAAAATTTCGACGGTCAGAAAAAAAATTTCGACGGTGGGAAAGATGAACTAACCGAAGAAAAAAAATTTCGACGGACAGAAAAAAAAATTCGACGGTCAGAAAAAAAATTTCGACGGTGGGAAAGATGAACTAACCGAAGAAAAAAAATTTCGACGGACAGAAAAAAAATTTCGACGGTCAGAAAAAAAAATTTCGACGGTGGGAAAGATGAACTAACCGAAGAAAAAAAAATTCGACGGTCAGAAAAAAAATTTCGACAGTCAGAAAAAAAATTTCGACAGTCAGAAAAAAAATTTCTACGGTGGGAAGGATGAACTAACCGAAGAAAAAAAATTTCGACGGACAGAAAAAAAATTTCGACGGTCTGAAAAAAAATTCCGACGGCGGGAAAGATGAACTAACCGCAGAAAAAAATTTCGACGGTCAGAAAAAAAATTTCGACGGTGGGAAAGATGAACTAACCGAAGAAAAAAAATTTCGACGGACAGAAAAAAAATTTCGACGGTCAGAAAAAAAAATTTCGACGGAAGGAAAGATGAACTAACCGAAGAAAAAAAATTTCGCCGGACAGAAAACAAATTTCGACGGTCAGAAAAAAAATTTCGACGGTGGGAAAGTGAACTAACCGCAGAAAAAAAATTCGACGGTCAGAAAAAAATTTCGACGGTCAGAAAAAAAATTTCGACGGCGGGAAAGATGAACTAACCGAAGAAAAAAAATTTCGACGGTCAGAAAAAAAATTTCGACGGTGGGAAAGATGAACTAACCGAAGAAAAAAAATTTCGACGGACAGAAAAAAAAATTCGACGGTCAGAAAAAAAATTTCGACGGTGGGAAAGATGAACTAACCGAAGAAAAAAAATTTCGCCGGACAGAAAACAAATTTCGACGGTCAGAAAAAAAATTTCGACGGTGGGAAAGTGAACTAACCGCAGAAAAAAAATTCGACGGTCAGAAAAAAATTTCGACGGTCAGAAAAAAAATTTCGACGGCGGGAAAGATGAACTAACCGCAGAAAAAAAATTTCGACGGTCAGAAAAAAAATTTCGAAGGTCAGAAAAAAAAATTTCGACGGTGGGAAAGATGAACTAACCGAAGAAAAAAAATTTCGACGGACAGAAAAAAAATTTCGACGGTGGGAAAGATGAACTAACCGAAGAAAAAAAATTTCGACGGACAGAAAAAAAATTTCGACGGTCAGAAAAAAAAATTTCGGCGGAGGGAAAGATGAACTAACCGAAGAAAAAAAATTTCGACGGTCAGAAAAAAAATTTCGACGGTCAGAAAAAAAATTTCGACGGTGGGAAAGATGAACTAACCGAAGAAAAAAAATTTCGAAGGACAGAAAAAAAATTTCGACGGTCAGAAAAAAAATTTCGATGGTCAGAAAAAAAATTTCGACGGTGGGAAAGATGAACTAACCGAAGAAAAAAAATTTCGACGGACAGAAAAAAAATTTCGACGGTCGGAAAAAAAATTTCGACGGTGGGAAAGATGAACTAACCGAAGAAAAAAAATTTCGACGGACAGAAAAAAAATTTCGACGGTCAGAAAAAAAAATTTCGACGGAGGGAAAGATGAACTAACAGAAGAAAAAAAATTTCGACGGTCAGAAAAAAAATTTCGACGGTCAGAAAAAAAATTTCGACGGTGGGAAGGTGAACTAACCGAAGAAAAAAAATTTCGACGGACAGAAAAAAAATTTCGACGGTCAGAAAAAAAATTTCGGCGGTGGGAAAGATGAACTAACCGAAGAAAAAAATTTCGACGGTCAGAAAAGAAATTTCGACGGTCAGAAAAGAAATTTCGACGGTGGGAAAGATGAACTAACCGCAGAAAAAAAATTTCGACGGACAGAAAAAGAATTTCGACGGTCAGAAAAAAAATTTCGACTGTGGGAAAGATGAACTAACCGAAGAAAAAAATTTCGACGGACAGAAAAAAAATTTCGACGGACAGAAAAAAAAATTCGACGGTGGGAAAGATGAACTAACCGCAGAAAAAAAATTTCGACGGTCAGAAAAAAATTTCGACGGTGGGAAAGATGAACAACCGCAGAAAAAAAATTTCGACGGTCAGAAAAAAGAATTCGACGGTGGCGTCACTTTTTAATTGGTGGGAAACCTGAACGAACCGCAGAAAAAAAATTTCGACGGTCAGAAAAAAATTTTCGACGGTCAGAAAAAAATTTCGACGGTGGGAAAGAAACGAACCGCAGAAAAAAATTGTCGACGGTCAGAAAAAAAATTTCGACGGTCAGAAAAAAATTTTGACGGTGGGAAAGATGAACGAACCGCAGAATAGAAATTTCGGCGGTCAGAAAAAAATTTTCGACGGTCAGAAAAAAAAATTCGACGGTTGGAAAAAAATTTTCGACGGTCAGAAAAAAATTTCGACGGTTGGAAAGATGAACAACCGCAGAAAAAAAATTTCGACGGTCAGAAAAAAATTTTCGACGGTCAGAAAAAAATTTCGACGGTTGGAAAAAAATTTTCGACGGTCAGAAAAAAATTTCGACGGTGGGAAAGATGAACGAACCGCAGAAAAAAAATTTCGACGGTCAGAAAAAAATTTCGACGGTGGCGTCACTTTTTAATTGGTGGGAAACCTGAACTAACCGCAGAACAAGAATTTCGACGGTCAGAAAAAAGAATTCGACGGTTGGAAAGATGAACAACCGCAGAAAAAAAATTTCGACGGTCAGAAATAAGAATTCGACGGTGGCGTCACTTTTTAATTGGTGGGAAACCTGAACAAACCGCAGAACAAGAATTTCGACGGTCAGAAAAAAGAATTCGACGGTGGCGTCACTTTTTAATTGGTGGAAAAGCTGAACTAACCGCAGAACAAGAATTTCGACGGTCAGAAAAAAGAATTCGACGGTGGCGTCACTTTTTAATTGGTGGAAAAGCTGAACTAACCGCAGAACAAGAATTTCGACGGTCAGAAAAAAGAATTCGACGGTGGCGTCACTTTTTAATTGGTGGAAAAGCTGAACTAACCGCAGAACAAGAATTTCGACGGTCAGAAAAAAGAATTCGACGGTGGCGTCACTTTTTAATTGGTGGAAAAGCTGAACTAACCGCAGAACAAGAATTTCGACGGTCAGAAAAAAGAATTCCACGGTGGCGTCACTTTTTAATTGGTGGAAAAGCTGAACTAACCGCAGAACAAGAATTTCGACGGTCAGAAAAAAATTTTCGACGGTCAGAAAAAAAATTTCGACGGTTGGAAAGATGAACAACCGCAGAAAAAAAATTTCGACGGTCAGAAAAAAATTTTCGACGGTCAGAAAAAAATTTCGACGGTGGGAAAGATGAACGAACCGCAGAAAAAAAAATTCGACGGTCAGAAAAAAATTTTCGACGGTCAGAAGAAAATTTCGACGGTGGGAAAGATGAACGAACCGCAGAAAAAAAATTTCGACGGTCAGAAAAAAAATTTCGACGGTCAGAAAAAATTTTCGACGGTCAGAAAAAAAATTTCGACGGTTGGAAAGATGTACAACCGCAGAAAAAAAAATTCGACGGTCAGAAAAAAATTTCGACGGACAGAAAAAAAAATACGACGGTCAGAAAAAAAATTTCGACGGTGGGAAAGATGAACTAACCGAAGAAAAAAAATTTCGACGGACAGAAAAAAAATTTCGACGGTCAGAAAAAAAATTACGACGGTGGGAAAGATGACCTAACCGAAGAAAAAAAATTCGACGGTCAAAAAAAAATTTCGACGGTCAGAAAAAAGATTTCGACGGCGGGAAAGATGAACTAACCGCAGAAAAAAAATTTCGACGGTCAGAAAAAAATTTCGACGGTCAGAAAAAAAATTTCGACGGTGGGAAAGATGAACTAACCGAAGAAAAAAAATTTCGACGGACAGAAAAAAAATTTCGACGGTCAGAAAAAAAATTTCGACTGTGGGAAAGATGAACTAACCGAAGAAAAAAAATTCGACGGACAGAAAAAAAATTTCGACGGTCAGAAAAAAAATTCGACGGTGGGAAAGATGAACTAACCGCAGAAAAAAAATTTCGACGGTCAGAAAAAAAATTTCGATGGTCAGAAAAAAAATTTCGACGGTGGGAAAGATGAACTAACCGCAGAAAAAAAATTTCGACGGTCAGAAAAAAAATTTCGACGGACAGAAAAAAAATTTCGACGGTCAGAAAAAAAATTCGACGGTGGGAAAGATGAACTAACCGCAGAAAAAAAATTTCGACGGTCTGAAAAAAAATTCGACGGACAGAAAAAAAATTTCGACGGTCAGAAAAAAAATTCGACGGTGGGAAAGATGAACTAACCGCAGAAAAAAAATTTCGACGGTCAGAAAAAAAATTTCGACAGTCAGAAAAAAAAATTTCGGCGGTGGGAAAGATGAACTAACCGAAGAAAAAAAATTTCGACGGACAGAAAAAAATTTCGACGGTCAGAAAAAAAATTTCGACGGTGGGAAAGATGAACTAACCGAAGAAAAAAAATTTCGACGGACAGAAAAAAATTTCGACGGTCAGAAAAAAAATTTCGACGGTGGGAAAGATGAACTAACCGAAGAAAAAAAAGTTCCACGGACAGAGAAAAAATTTCGACGGTCAGAAAAAAAATTTCGACGGTGGGAAAGATGAACTAACCGAAGAAAAAAAATTTCGACGGACAGAAAAAAAATTTCGACAGTCAGAAAAAAAAATTTCGGCGGTGGGAAAGATGAACTAACCGAAGAAAAAAAATTTCGACGGACAGAAAAAAATTTCGACGGTCAGAAAAAAAATTTCGACGGTGGGAATAATAATAATAATAATAATCCACGCCTTAACATCCCCCAACAGCTTTCGCCACTACGGGGGCATCGGCAGGCCCGAATTATCATTATTATGGCCCGCGTCTGTGGCACGTGGCACGTGGCTTACCACTCCACCACAGTCTGGCTTAGGGAAAGATGAACTAACCGAAGAAAAAAAATTCGACGGACAGAAAAAAAATTTCGACGGTCAGAAAAAAAATTTCGACGGTGGGAAAGATGAACTAACCGAAGAAAAAAAATTTCGACGGACAGAAAAAAAAATTTCGACGGTCAGAAAAAAAATTTCGACGGTGGGAAAGATGAACTAACCGAAGAAAAAAAATTTCGACGGACAGAAAAAAATTTCGACGGTCAGAAAAAAAATTTCGACGGTGGGAAAGATGAACTAACCGAAGAAAAAAAAGTTCCACGGACAGAGAAAAAATTTCGACGGTCAGAAAAAAAATTTCGACGGTGGGAAAGATGAACTAACCGAAGAAAAAAAATTTCGACGGACAGAAAAAAAATTTCGACAGTCAGAAAAACAAATTTCGGCGGTGGGAAAGATGAACTAACCGAAGAAAAAAAATTTCGACGGACAGAAAAAAATTTCGACGGTCAGAAAAAAAATTTCGACGGTGGGAATAATAATAATAATAATAATCCACGCCTTAACATCCCCCAACAGCTTTCGCCACTACGGGGGCATCGGCAGGCCCGAATTATCATTATTATGGCCCGCGTCTGTGGCACGTGGCACGTGGCTTACCACTCCACCACAGTCTGGCTTAGGGAAAGATGAACTAACCGAAGAAAAAAAATTCGACGGACAGAAAAAAAATTTCGACGGTCAGAAAAAAAATTTCGGCGGTGGGAAAGATGAACTAACCGAAGAAAAAAAATTTCGACGGACAGAAAAAAAATTTCGACGGTCAGAAAAAAAATTTCGACGGTGGGAAAGATGAACTAACCGAAGAAAAAAAAGTTCCACGGACAGAGAAAAAATTTCGACGGTCAGAAAAAAAATTTCGACGGTGGGAAAGATGAACTAACCGAAGAAAAAAAATTTCGACGGACAGAAAAAAATTTCGACGGTCAGAAAAAAAATTTCGACGGTGGGAATAATAATAATAATAATAATCCACGCCTTAACATCCCCCAACAGCTTTCGCCACTACGGGGGCATCGGCAGGCCCGAATTATCATTATTATGGCCCGCGTCTGTGGCACGTGGCACGTGGCTTACCACTCCACCACAGTCTGGCTTAGGGAAAGATGAACTAACCGAAGAAAAAAAATTTCGACGGACAGAAAAAAATTTCGACGGTCAGAAAAAAATTTTCGACGGTGGGAAAGATGAACTAACCGAAGAAAAAAAATTCGACGGACAGAAAAAAAATTTCGACGGTCAGAAAAAAAATTTCGACGGTGGGAAAGATGAGCTAACCGAAGAAAAAAAATTTCGACGGACAGAAAAAAAATTTCGGCGGTCAGAAAAAAAATTTCGACGGTGGGAAAGATGAACTAACCGAAGAAAAAAAATTTCGACGGACAGAAAAAAAAATTCGACGGTCAGAAAAAAAATTTCGACGGTGGGAAAGATGAACTAACCGAAGAAAAAAAATTTCGACGGACAGAAAAAAAATTTCGACGGTCAGAAAAAAAATTACGACGGTCAGAAAAAAAATTTCGACGGTGGGAAGGATGAACTAACCGAAGAAAAAAAATTTCGACGGACAGAAAAAAAATTTCGACGGTCTGAAAAAAATTCCGACGGTGGGAAAGATGAACTAACCGCAGAAAAAAATTTCGACGGTCAGAAAAAAAATTTCGATGGTCAGAAAAAAAATTTCGACGGTGGGAAAGATGAACTAACCGAAGAAAAAAAATTTCGACGGTCAGAAAAAAATTTCGACGGTGGGAAAGATGAACTAACCGAAGAAAAAAAATTTCGACGGACAGAAAAAAAAATCGACGGTCAGAAAAAAAATTTCGACGGTGGGAAAGATGAACTAACCGAAGAAAAAAAATTTCGACGGGCAGAAAAAAAATTTCGACGGTCAGAAAAAAAATTACGACGGTGGGAAAGATGAACTAACCGAAGAAAAAAAATTCGACGGTCAAAAAAAAATTTCGACGGTCAGAAAAAAAATTTCGACGGCGCTTTCCCGCCGTCGAAATTTTTTTTCTGACCGTCGAAATTTTTTTTTGAACTAACCGAAGAAAAAAAATTCGACGGACAGAAAAAAAATTTCGACGGTCAGAAAAAAAATTCGACGGTGGGAAAGATGAACTAACCGCAGAAAAAAAATTTCGACGGTCAAAAAAAAAATTTCGATGGTCAGAAAAAAAATTTCGACGGTGGGAAAGATGAACTAACCGAAGAAAAAAAATTTCGACGGACAGAAAAAAAAATTCGACGGTCAGAAAAAAATTTCGACGGTGGGAAAGATGAACTATCCGAAGAAAAAAAATTTCGACGGACAGAAAAAAAATTTTGACTGTGGGAAAGATGAACTAACCGAAGAAAAAAAATTTCGACGGTCAGAAAAAAAATTTCGACTGTGGGAAAGATGAACTAACCGAAGAAAAAAAATTTCGACGGTCAGAAAAAAAATTTCGACTGTGGGAAAGATGAACTAACCGAAGAAAAAAAATTTCGACGGACAGAAAAAAAATTTCGACGGTCTGAAAAAAATTCCGACGGTGGGAAAGATGAACTAACCGCAGAAAAAAATTTCGACGGTCAGAAAAAAAATTTCGATGGTCAGAAAAAAAATTTCGACGGTCAGAAAAAAAAATTTCGACGGTGGGAAAGATGAACTAACCGAAGAAAAAAAATTTCGACGGACAGAAAAAAAAATTCGACGGTCAGAAAAAAAATTTCGACGGTGGGAAAGATGAACTAACAGAAGAAAAAAAATTTCGACGGACAGAAAAAAAATTTCGACGGTCAGAAAAAAAAATTTCGACGGTGGGACATCTTTCCGAAATTTTTTTTCTGACCGTCGAATTTTTTTCTCTTCGGTTAGTTCATCTTAACTAACCGAAGAAAAAAAAGTGGGAAAGATGAACTAACCGAAGAAAAAAAATTTCGACGGTCAGAAAACAAATTTCGACGGTGGGAAAGATGAACTAACCGAAGAAAAAAAATTTCGACGGTCAGAAAAAAAAATTTCGACGGTGGGAAAGATGAACTAACCGAAGAAAAAAAAATTCGACGGTCAGAAAAAAAATTTCGACAGTCAGAAAAAAAATTTCGACAGTCAGAAAAAAAATTTCTACGGTGGGAAGGATGAACTAACCGAAGAAAAAAAATTTCGACGGACAGAAAAAAAATTTCGACGTTCAGAAAAAAAAATTTCGACGGAAGGAAAGATGAACTAACCGAAGAAAAAAAATTTCGCCGGACAGAAAACAAATTTCGACGGTCAGAAAAAAGAATTCGACGGTGGCGTCACTTTTTAATTGGTGGGAAACCTGAACTAACCGCAGAACAAGAATTTCGACCGTCAGAAAAAAGAATTCGACGGTTGGAAAGATGAACAACCGCAGAAAAAAATTTCGACGGTTGGAAAGATGAACACCGCAGAAAAAAATTTCGACGAACGAACCGCAGAAAAAAAATTTCGACTGTCAGAAAAAAATTTTCGACGGTCAGAAAAAAATTTCGACGGTGGAAAAGACGAACGAACCGCAGAAAAAAAATTTCGACGGTCAGAAAAAAATTTTCGACGGTCAGAAAAAAATTTCGACGGTGGGAAAGAAACGAACAGCAGAAAAAAAAATGTCGACGGTCAGAAAAAAAATTTCGACGGTGGGAAAGATGAACGAATCGCAGAAAAAAAATTTCGACGGTCAGAAAAAAATTTTCGGCGGTCAGAAAAAAAATTTCGACGGTTGGAAAGATGAACAACCGCAGAAAAAAAATTTCGACGGTCAGAAAAAAGAATTCGACGGTGGCGTCACTTTTTAATTGGTGGGAAACCTGAACTAACCGCAGAACAAGAATTTCGACGGTCAGAAAAAAGAATTCGACGGTGGCGTCACTTTTTAATTGGTGGAAAAGCTGAACTAACCGCAGAACAAGAATTTCGACGGTCAGAAAAAAGAATTCGACGGTGGCGTCACTTTTTAATTGGTGGGAAACCTGAACTAACCGCAGAACAAGAATTTCGACGGTCAGAAAAAAGAATTCGACGGTGGCGTCACTTTTTAATTGGTGGAAAAGCTGAACTAACCGCAGAACAAGAATTTCGACGGTCAGAAAAAAGAATTCGACGGTGGCGTCACTTTTTAATTGGTGGGAAACCTGAACTAACCGCAGAACAAGAATTTCGACCGTCAGAAAAAAGAATTCGACGGTTGGAAAGATGAACAACCGCAGAAAAAAATTTCGACGGTTGGAAAGATGAACACCGCAGAAAAAAATTTCGACGAACGAACCGCAGAAAAAAAATTTCGACGGTCAGAAAAAAATTTTCGACGGTCAGAAAAACATTTCGACGGTGGGAAAGACGAACGAACCGCAGAAAAAAAATTTCGACGGTCAGAAAAAAATTTTCGACGGTCAGAAAAAAATTTCGGCGGTGGGAAAGAAACGAACCGCAGAAAAAAAATGTCGACGGTCAGAAAAAAAATTTCGACGGTCAGAAAAAAATTTCGACGGTGGGAAAAAAATTTTGACGGTGGGAAAGATGAACGAACCGCAGAATAGAAATTTCGGCGGTCAGAAAAAAATTTTCGACGGTCAGAAAAAAAAATTCGACGGTTGGAAAGATGAACAACCGCAGAAAAAAAATTTCGACGGTCAGAAAAAAAATTTCGACGGTTGGAAAGATGAACGAACCGCAGAAAAAAAATTTCGACGGTCAGAAAAAAATTTCGGCGGTGGGAAAGATGAACGAACCGCAGAAAAAAAATTTCGACGGTCAGAAAAAAATTTTCGACGGTCAGAAAACAAATTTCGACGGTCAGAAAAAGATTTTCGACGGACAGAAAAATATTTCGACGGTGGGAAAGATGAACTAACCGAAGAAAAAAAATTTCGACGGACAGAAAAAAAATTTCGACGGTCAGAAAAAAAATTACGACGGTCAGAAAAAAAATTTCGACGGTGGGAAGGATGAACTAACCAAAGAAAAAAAATTTCGACGGACAGAAAAAAAATTTCGACGGTCTGAAAAAAATTCCGACGGTGGGAAAGATGAACTAACCGCAGAAAAAAATTTCGACGGTCAGAAAAAAAATTTCGATGGTCAGAAAAAAAAATTCGACGGTGGGAAAGATGAACTAACCGAAGAAAAAAAATTTCGACGGTCAGAAAAAAAATTTCGACGGTGGGAAAGATGAACTAACCGAAGAAAAAAAATTTCGACGGACAGAAAAAAAAATCGACGGTCAGAAAAAAAATTTCGACGGTGGGAAAGATGAACTAACCGAAGAAAAAAAATTTCGACGGACAGAAAAAAAATTTCGACGGTCAGAAAAAAAATTACGACGGTGGGAAAGATGAACTAACCGAAGAAAAAAAATTCGACGGTCAAAAAAAAAATTTCGACGGTCAGAAAAAAAATTTCGACGGCGCTTTCCCGCCGTCGAAATTTTTTTTCTGACCGTCGAAATTTTTTTTTGAGCTAACCGAAGAAAAAAAATTCGACGGACAGAAAAAAAATTTCGACGGTCAGAAAAAAAATTCGACGGTGGGAAAGATGAACTAACCGCAGAAAAAAAATTTCGACGGTCAGAAAAAAAATTTCGATGGTCAGAAAAAAAATTTCGACGGTGGGAAAGATGAACTAACCGAAGAAAAAAAATTTCGACGGTCAGAAAAAAAATTTCGACGGTGGGAAAGATGAACTAACCGAAGAAAAAAAATTTCGACGGACAGAAAAAAAAATTCGACGGTCAGAAAAAAATTTCGACGGTGGGAAAGATGAACTAACCGAAGAAAAAAAATTTCGACGGACAGAAAAAAAATTTCGACTGTGGGAAAGATGAACTAACCGAAGAAAAAAAATTTCGACGGTCAGAAAAAAAATTTCGACTGTGGGAAAGATGAACTAACCGAAGAAAAAAAATTTCGACGGTCAGAAAAAAAATTTCGACTGTGGGAAAGATGAACTAACCGAAGAAAAAAAATTTCGACGGACAGAAAAAAAATTTCGACGGTCTGAAAAAAATTCCGACGGTGGGAAAGATGAACTAACCGCAGAAAAAAATTTCGACGGTCAGAAAAAAAATTTCGATGGTCAGAAAAAAAATTTCGACGGTCAGAAAAAAAAATTTCGACGGTGGGAAAGATGAACTAACCGAAGAAAAAAAATTTCGACGGACAGAAAAAAAAATTCGACGGTCAGAAAAAAAATTTCGACGGTGGGAAAGATGAACTAACAGAAGAAAAAAAATTTCGACGGACAGAAAAAAAATTTCGACGGTCAGAAAAAAAAATTTCGACGGTGGGACATCTTTCCGAAATTTTTTTTCTGACCGTCGAATTTTTTTTTCTTCGGTTAGTTCATCTTAACTAACCGAAGAAAAAAAAGTGGGAAAGATGAACTAACCGAAGAAAAAAAATTTCGACGGTCAGAAAAAAAATTTCGACGGTGGGAAAGATGAACTAACCGAAGAAAAAAAATTTCGACGGTCAGAAAAAAAAATTTCGACGGTGGGAAAGATGAACTAACCGAAGAAAAAAAAATTCGACGGTCAGAAAAAAAATTTCGACAGTCAGAAAAAAAATTTCGACAGTCAGAAAAAAAATTTCTACGGTGGGAAGGATGAACTAACCGAAGAAAAAAAATTTCGACGGACAGAAAAAAAATTTCGACGGTCAGAAAAAAAAATTTCGACGGAAGGAAAGATGAACTAACCGAAGAAAAAAAATTTCGCCGGACAGAAAACAAATTTCGACGGTCAGAAAAAAATTTCGACGGTGGGAAAGATGAACAACCGCGGAAAAAAAAATTCGACGGTCAGAAAAAAGAATTCGACGGTGGCGTCACTTTTTAATTGGTGGAAAAGCTGAACTAACCGCAGAACAAGAATTTCGACGGTCAGAAAAAAGAATTCGACGGTGGCGTCACTTTTTAATTGGTGGGAAACCTGAACCAACCGCAGAACAAGAATTTCGACGGTCAGAAAAAAGAATTCGACGGTGGCGTCACTTTTTAATTGGTGGAAAAGCTGAACTAACCGCAGAACAAGAATTTCGACTGTCAGAAAAAAAGAATTCGACGGTGGCGTCACTTTTTAATTGGTGGAAAAGCTGAACTAACCGCAGAACAAGAATTTCGACGGTCAGAAAAAAGAATTCGACGGTGGCGTCACTTTTTAATTGGTGGAAAAGCTGAACTAACCGCAGAACAAGAATTTCGACGGTCAGAAAAAAGAATTCGACGGTGGCGTCACTTTTTAATTGGTGGAAAAGCTGAACTAACCGCAGAACAAGAATTTCGACGGTCAGAAAAAAGAATTCGACGGTGGCGTCACTTTTTAATTGGTGGGAAACCTGAACTAACCGCAGAAAAAAAATTTCGACGGTCAGAAAAAAAATTTCGACGGTGGGAAAGATGAACTAACCGAAGAAAAAAAAGTTCGACGGACAGAAAAAAAATTTCGACGGTCAGACAAAAAATTTCGACGGTGGGAAAGATGAACTAACCGAAGAAAAAAATTTCGACGGACAGAAAAAAAATTTCGACGGTCAGAAAAAAAATTTCGACGGTGGGAAAGATGAACTAACCGAAGAAAAAAATTTCGACGGACAGAAAAAAAATTTCGACGGTCAGAAAAAAAATTTCGACGGTGGGAAAGATGAACTAACCGAAGAAAAAAATTTCGACGGACAGAAAAAAAATTTCGACGGTCAGAAAAAAAATTTCGACGGTGGGAAAGATGAACTAACCGAAGAAAAAAAAGTTCGACGGACAGAAAAAAAATTTCGACTTTCAGACAAAAAATTTCGACGGTGGGAAAGATGAACTAACCGAAGAAAAAAAATTTCGACGGACAGAAAAAAAATTTCGACGGTGGGAAAGATGAACTAACCGAAGAAAAAAAATTTCGACGGTCAGAAAAAAATTTCGACTGTGGGAAAGATGAACTAACCGAAGAAAAAAAATTTCGACGGTCAGAAAAAAAATTTCGACTGTGGGAAAGATGAACTAACCGAAGAAAAAAAATTTCGACGGACAGAAAAAAAATTTCGACGGTCTGAAAAAAATTCCGACGGTGGGAAAGATGAACTAACCGCAGAAAAAAATTTCGACGGTCAGAAAAAAAATTTCGATGGTCAGAAAAAAAATTTCGACGGTCAGAAAAAAAAATTTCGACGGTGGGAAAGATGAACTAACCGAAGAAAAAAAATTTCGACGGACAGAAAAAAAAATTCGACGGTCAGAAAAAAAATTTCGACGGTGGGAAAGATGAACTAACAGAAGAAAAAAAATTTCGACGGACAGAAAAAAAATTTCGACGGTCAGAAAAAAAAATTTCGACGGTGGGACATCTTTCCGAAATTTTTTTTCTGACCGTCGAATTTTTTTTTCTTCGGTTAGTTCATCTTAACTAACCGAAGAAAAAAAAGTGGGAAAGATGAACTAACCGAAGAAAAAAAATTTCGACGGTCAGAAAAAAAATTTCGACGGTGGGAAAGATGAACTAACCGAAGAAAAAAAATTTCGACGGTCAGAAAAAAAAATTTCGACGGTGGGAAAGATGAACTAACCGAAGAAAAAAAAATTCGACGGTCAGAAAAAAAATTTCGACAGTCAGAAAAAAAATTTCGACAGTCAGAAAAAAAATTTCTACGGTGGGAAGGATGAACTAACCGAAGAAAAAAAATTTCGACGGACAGAAAAAAAATTTCGACGGTCAGAAAAAAAAATTTCGACGGAAGGAAAGATGAACTAACCGAAGAAAAAAAATTTCGCCGGACAGAAAACAAATTTCGACGGTCAGAAAAAAATTTCGACGGTGGGAAAGATGAACAACCGCGGAAAAAAAAATTCGACGGTCAGAAAAAAGAATTCGACGGTGGCGTCACTTTTTAATTGGTGGAAAAGCTGAACTAACCGCAGAACAAGAATTTCGACGGTCAGAAAAAAGAATTCGACGGTGGCGTCACTTTTTAATTGGTGGGAAACCTGAACCAACCGCAGAACAAGAATTTCGACGGTCAGAAAAAAGAATTCGACGGTGGCGTCACTTTTTAATTGGTGGAAAAGCTGAACTAACCGCAGAACAAGAATTTCGACTGTCAGAAAAAAAGAATTCGACGGTGGCGTCACTTTTTAATTGGTGGAAAAGCTGAACTAACCGCAGAACAAGAATTTCGACGGTCAGAAAAAAGAATTCGACGGTGGCGTCACTTTTTAATTGGTGGAAAAGCTGAACTAACCGCAGAACAAGAATTTCGACGGTCAGAAAAAAGAATTCGACGGTGGCGTCACTTTTTAATTGGTGGAAAAGCTGAACTAACCGCAGAACAAGAATTTCGACGGTCAGAAAAAAGAATTCGACGGTGGCGTCACTTTTTAATTGGTGGGAAACCTGAACTAACCGCAGAAAAAAAATTTCGACGGTCAGAAAAAAAATTTCGACGGTGGGAAAGATGAACTAACCGAAGAAAAAAAAGTTCGACGGACAGAAAAAAAATTTCGACGGTCAGACAAAAAATTTCGACGGTGGGAAAGATGAACTAACCGAAGAAAAAAATTTCGACGGACAGAAAAAAAATTTCGACGGTCAGAAAAAAAATTTCGACGGTGGGAAAGATGAACTAACCGAAGAAAAAAATTTCGACGGACAGAAAAAAAATTTCGACGGTCAGAAAAAAAATTTCGACGGTGGGAAAGATGAACTAACCGAAGAAAAAAATTTCGACGGACAGAAAAAAAATTTCGACGGTCAGAAAAAAAATTTCGACGGTGGGAAAGATGAACTAACCGAAGAAAAAAAAGTTCGACGGACAGAAAAAAAATTTCGACTTTCAGACAAAAAATTTCGACGGTGGGAAAGATGAACTAACCGAAGAAAAAAAATTTCGACGGACAGAAAAAAAATTTCGACGGTGGGAAAGATGAACTAACCGAAGAAAAAAAATTTCGACGGTCAGAAAAAAATTTCGATGGTCAGAAAAAAAATTTCGACGGTGGGAAAGATGAACTAACCGAAGAAAAAAAATTTCGACGGTCAGAAAAAAAATTTCGACGGTGGGAAAGATGAACTAACCGAAGAAAAAAAATTTCGACGGACAGAAAAAAAAATTCGACGGTCAAAAAAAAAATTTCGACGGTGGGAAAGATGAACTAACCGAAGAAAAAAAATTTCGACGGACAGAAAAAAAATTTCGACTGTGGGAAAGATGAACTAACCGAAGAAAAAAAATTTCGACGGTCAGAAAAAAAATTTCGACTGTGGGAAAGATGAACTAACCGAAGAAAAAAAATTTCGACGGTCAGAAAAAAAATTTCGACTGTGGGAAAGATGAACTAACCGAAGAAAAAAAATTTCGACGGACAGAAAAAAAATTTCGACGGGCTGAAAAAAATTCCGACGGTCAGAAAAAAAATTTCGATGGTCAGAAAAAAAATTTCGACGGTGGGAAAGATGAACTAACCGAAGAAAAAAAATTTCGACGGTCAGAAAAAAAATTTCGACGGTGGGAAAGATGAACTAACCGAAGAAAAAAAATTTCGACGGACAGAAAAAAAAATTCGACGGTCAGAAAAAAAATTTCGACGGTGGGAAAGATGAACTAACCGAAGAAAAAAAATTTCGACGGACAGAAAAAAAATTTCGACGGTCAGAAAAAAAAATTTCGACGGTGGGAAAGATGAACTAACCGAAGAAAAAAAAATTCGACGGTCAGAAAAAAAATTTCGACAGTCAGAAAAAAAATTTCGACAGTCAGAAAAAAAATTTCTACGGTGGGAAGGATGAACTAACCGAAGAAAAAAAATTTCGACGGACAGAAAAAAAATTTCGACGGTCTGAAAAAAAATTCCGACGGCGGGAAAGATGAACTAACCGCAGAAAAAAATTTCGACGGTCAGAAAAAAAATTTCGACGGTGGGAAAGATGAACTAACCGAAGAAAAAAAATTTCGACGGACAGAAAAAAAATTTCGACGGTCAGAAAAAAAAATTTCGACGGAAGGAAAGATGAACTAACCGAAGAAAAAAAATTTCGCCGGACAGAAAACAAATTTCGACGGTCAGAAAAAAAATTTCGACGGTGGGAAAGTGAACTAACCGCAGAAAAAAAATTCGACGGTCAGAAAAAAATTTCGACGGTCAGAAAAAAAATTTCGACGGCGGGAAAGATGAACTAACCGAAGAAAAAAAATTTCGACGGTCAGAAAAAAAATTTCGACGGTGGGAAAGATGAACTAACCGAAGAAAAAAAATTTCGACGGACAGAAAAAAAAATTCGACGGTCAGAAAAAAAATTTCGACGGTGGGAAAGATGAACTAACCGAAGAAAAAAAATTTCGCCGGACAGAAAACAAATTTCGACGGTCAGAAAAAAAATTTCGACGGTGGGAAAGTGAACTAACCGCAGAAAAAAAATTCGACGGTCAGAAAAAAATTTCGACGGTCAGAAAAAAAATTTCGACGGCGGGAAAGATGAACTAACCGCAGAAAAAAAATTTCGACGGTCAGAAAAAAAATTTCGAAGGTCAGAAAAAAAAATTTCGACGGTGGGAAAGATGAACTAACCGAAGAAAAAAAATTTCGACGGACAGAAAAAAAATTTCGACGGTGGGAAAGATGAACTAACCGAAGAAAAAAAATTTCGACGGACAGAAAAAAAATTTCGACGGTCAGAAAAAAAAATTTCGGCGGAGGGAAAGATGAACTAACCGAAGAAAAAAAATTTCGACGGTCAGAAAAAAAATTTCGACGGTCAGAAAAAAAATTTCGACGGTGGGAAAGATGAACTAACCGAAGAAAAAAAATTTCGAAGGACAGAAAAAAAATTTCGCCGGACAGAAAACAAATTTCGACGGTCAGAAAAAAAATTTCGACGGTGGGAAAGTGAACTAACCGCAGAAAAAAAATTCGACGGTCAGAAAAAAATTTCGACGGTCAGAAAAAAAATTTCGACGGCGGGAAAGATGAACTAACCGCAGAAAAAAAATTTCGACGGTCAGAAAAAAAATTTCGAAGGTCAGAAAAAAAAATTTCGACGGTGGGAAAGATGAACTAACCGAAGAAAAAAAATTTCGACGGACAGAAAAAAAATTTCGACGGTGGGAAAGATGAACTAACCGAAGAAAAAAAATTTCGACGGACAGAAAAAAAATTTCGACGGTCAGAAAAAAAAATTTCGGCGGAGGGAAAGATGAACTAACCGAAGAAAAAAAATTTCGACGGTCAGAAAAAAAATTTCGACGGTCAGAAAAAAAATTTCGACGGTGGGAAAGATGAACTAACCGAAGAAAAAAAATTTCGAAGGACAGAAAAAAAATTTCGACGGTCAGAAAAAAAATTTCGATGGTCAGAAAAAAAATTTCGACGGTGGGAAAGATGAACTAACCGAAGAAAAAAAATTTCGACGGACAGAAAAAAAATTTCGACGGTCGGAAAAAAAATTTCGACGGTGGGAAAGATGAACTAACCGAAGAAAAAAAATTTCGACGGACAGAAAAAAAATTTCGACGGTCAGAAAAAAAAATTTCGACGGAGGGAAAGATGAACTAACAGAAGAAAAAAAATTTCGACGGTCAGAAAAAAAATTTCGACGGTCAGAAAAAAAATTTCGACGGTGGGAAGGTGAACTAACCGAAGAAAAAAAATTTCGACGGACAGAAAAAAAATTTCGACGGTCAGAAAAAAAATTTCGGCGGTGGGAAAGATGAACTAACCGAAGAAAAAAATTTCGACGGTCAGAAAAGAAATTTCGACGGTCAGAAAAGAAATTTCGACGGTGGGAAAGATGAACTAACCGCAGAAAAAAAATTTCGACGGACAGAAAAAGAATTTCGACGGTCAGAAAAAAAATTTCGACTGTGGGAAAGATGAACTAACCGAAGAAAAAAATTTCGACGGACAGAAAAAAAATTTCGACGGACAGAAAAAAAAATTCGACGGTGGGAAAGATGAACTAACCGCAGAAAAAAAATTTCGACGGTCAGAAAAAAATTTCGACGGTGGGAAAGATGAACAACCGCAGAAAAAAAATTTCGACGGTCAGAAAAAAGAATTCGACGGTGGCGTCACTTTTTAATTGGTGGGAAACCTGAACGAACCGCAGAAAAAAAATTTCGACGGTCAGAAAAAAATTTTCGACGGTCAGAAAAAAATTTCGACGGTGGGAAAGAAACGAACCGCAGAAAAAAATTGTCGACGGTCAGAAAAAAAATTTCGACGGTCAGAAAAAAATTTTGACGGTGGGAAAGATGAACGAACCGCAGAATAGAAATTTCGGCGGTCAGAAAAAAATTTTCGACGGTCAGAAAAAAAAATTCGACGGTTGGAAAAAAATTTTCGACGGTCAGAAAAAAATTTCGACGGTTGGAAAGATGAACAACCGCAGAAAAAAAATTTCGACGGTCAGAAAAAAATTTTCGACGGTCAGAAAAAAATTTCGACGGTTGGAAAAAAATTTTCGACGGTCAGAAAAAAATTTCGACGGTGGGAAAGATGAACTAACCGCAGAAAAAAAATTTCGACGGTCAGAAAAAAATTTCGACGGTGGCGTCACTTTTTAATTGGTGGGAAACCTGAACTAACCGCAGAACAAGAATTTCGACGGTCAGAAAAAAGAATTCGACGGTTGGAAAGATGAACAACCGCAGAAAAAAAATTTCGACGGTCAGAAATAAGAATTCGACGGTGGCGTCACTTTTTAATTGGTGGGAAACCTGAACAAACCGCAGAACAAGAATTTCGACGGTCAGAAAAAAGAATTCGACGGTGGCGTCACTTTTTAATTGGTGGAAAAGCTGAACTAACCGCAGAACAAGAATTTCGACGGTCAGAAAAAAGAATTCGACGGTGGCGTCACTTTTTAATTGGTGGAAAAGCTGAACTAACCGCAGAACAAGAATTTCGACGGTCAGAAAAAAGAATTCGACGGTGGCGTCACTTTTTAATTGGTGGAAAAGCTGAACTAACCGCAGAACAAGAATTTCGACGGTCAGAAAAAAGAATTCCACGGTGGCGTCACTTTTTAATTGGTGGAAAAGCTGAACTAACCGCAGAACAAGAATTTCGACGGTCAGAAAAAAATTTTCGACGGTCAGAAAAAAAATTTCGACGGTTGGAAAGATGAACAACCGCAGAAAAAAAATTTCGACGGTCAGAAAAAAATTTTCGACGGTCAGAAAAAAATTTCGACGGTGGGAAAGATGAACGAACCGCAGAAAAAAAAATTCGACGGTCAGAAAAAAATTTTCGACGGTCAGAAGAAAATTTCGACGGTGGGAAAGATGAACGAACCGCAGAAAAAAAATTTCGACGGTCAGAAAAAAAATTTCGACGGTCAGAAAAAATTTTCGACGGTCAGAAAAAAAATTTCGACGGTTGGAAAGATGTACAACCGCAGAAAAAAAAATTCGACGGTCAGAAAAAAATTTCGACGGACAGAAAAAAAAATACGACGGTCAGAAAAAAAATTTCGACGGTGGGAAAGATGAACTAACCGAAGAAAAAAAATTTCGACGGACAGAAAAAAAATTTCGACGGTCAGAAAAAAAATTACGACGGTGGGAAAGATGACCTAACCGAAGAAAAAAAATTCGACGGTCAAAAAAAAATTTCGACGGTCAGAAAAAAGATTTCGACGGCGGGAAAGATGAACTAACCGCAGAAAAAAATTTCGACGGTCAGAAAAAAATTTCGACGGTCAGAAAAAAAATTTCGATGGTGGGAAAGATGAACTAACCGAAGAAAAAAAATTTCGACGGACAGAAAAAAAATTTCGACGGTCAGAAAAAAAATTTCGACTGTGGGAAAGATGAACTAACCGAAGAAAAAAAATTCGACGGACAGAAAAAAAATTTCGACGGTCAGAAAAAAAATTCGACGGTGGGAAAGATGAACTAACCGCAGAAAAAAAATTTCGACGGTCAGAAAAAAAATTTCGATGGTCAGAAAAAAAATTTCGACGGTGGGAAAGATGAACTAACCGCAGAAAAAAAATTTCGACGGTCAGAAAAAAAATTTCGACGGACAGAAAAAAAATTTCGACGGTCAGAAAAAAAATTCGACGGTGGGAAAGATGAACTAACCGCAGAAAAAAAATTTCGACGGTCTGAAAAAAAATTCGACGGACAGAAAAAAAATTTCGACGGTCAGAAAAAAAATTCGACGGTGGGAAAGATGAACTAACCGCAGAAAAAAAATTTCGACGGTCAGAAAAAAAATTTCGACGGACAGAAAAAAAATTTCGACGGTCAGAAAAAAAATTTCGACGGTGGTAAAGATGAACTAACCGAAGAAAAAAAATTTCGACGGACAGAAAAAAAAATACGACGGTCAGAAAAAATATTTCGACGGTGGGAAAGATGAACTAACCGAAGAAAAAAAATTTCGACGGACAGAAAAAAAATTACGACGGTGGGAAAGATGACCTAACCGAAGAAAAAAAATTCGACGGTCAAAAAAAAATTTCGACGGTCAGAAAAAAGATTTCGACGGCGGGAAAGATGAACTAACCGCAGAAAAAAAATTTCGACGGTCAGAAAAAAATTTCGACGGTCAGAAAAAAAATTTCGGCGGTGGGAAAGATGAACTAACCGAAGAAAAAAAATTTCGACGGACAGAAAAAAAATTTCGACGGTCAGAAAAAAAATTTCGACTGTGGGAAAGATGAACTAACCGAAGAAAAAAAATTCGACGGACAGAAAAAAAATTTCGACGGTCAGAAAAAAAATTCGACGGTGGGAAAGATGAACTAACCGCAGAAAAAAAAATTCGACGGTCAGAAAAAAAATTTCGATGGTTAGAAAAAAAATTTCGACGGTGGGAAAGATGAACTAACCGAAGAAAACAAATTTCGACGGACAGAAAAAAAAATTCGACGGTCAGAAAAAAAATTTCGACGGTGGGAAAGATGAACTAACCGAAGAAAAAAAATTTCGACGGACAGAAAAAAAAATTCGACGGTCAGAAAAAAAATTTCGACGGTGGGAAAGATGAACTAACCGAAGAAAAAAAATTTCGACGGACAGAAAAAAAATTTCGACGGTCAGAAAAAAAAATTTCGGCGGTGGGAAAGATGAACTAACCGAAGAAAAAAAATTTCGACGGTCAGAAAAAAAATTTCGACGGTGGGAAGGATGAACTAACCGAAGAAAAAAAATTTCGACGGTGGGAATAATAATAATAATAATAATCCACGCCTTAACATCCCCCTACAGCTTTCGCCACTACGGGGGCATCGGCAGGCCCGAATTATCATTATTATGGCCCGCGTCTGTGGCACGTCTTAAGTTGTTTGGCTTTCAGCATTCGCCGTGGAGTAAAGGAAAACCACAGAAAAACCTTTACTCTGAAAGCAGGGCGTTGGATTCGAACCAACGTCCCCCAGACTGATAGCCAAGCGCGCTACCACTCCACCACAGTCTGGCTTAGGGAAAGATGAACTAACCGAAGAAAAAAAATTTCGACGGACAGAAAAAAAATTTCGACAGTCAGAAAAAAAAATTTCGGCGGTGGGAAAGATGAACTAACCGAAGAAAAAAAATTTCGACGGACAGAAAAAAATTTCGACGGTCAGAAAAAAAATTTCGACGGTGGAAAAGATGAACTAACCGAAGAAAAAAAATTTCGACGGACAGAAAAAAATTTCGACGGTCAGAAAAAAAATTTCGACGGTGGGAAAGATGAACTAACCGAAGAAAAAAAAGTTCCACGGACAGAGAAAAAATTTCGACGGTCAGAAAAAAAATTTCGACGGTGGGAAAGATGAACTAACCGAAGAAAAAAAATTTCGACGGACAGAAAAAAAATTTCGACAGTCAGAAAAAAAAATTTCGGCGGTGGGAAAGATGAACTAACCGAAGAAAAAAAATTTCGACGGACAGAAAAAAATTTCGACGGTCAGAAAAAAAATTTCGACGGTGGGAATAATAATAATAATAATAATCCACGCCTTAACATCCCCCAACAGCTTTCGCCACTACGGGGGCATCGGCAGGCCCGAATTATCATTATTATGGCCCGCGTCTGTGGCACGTGGCACGTGGCTTACCACTCCACCACAGTCTGGCTTAGGGAAAGATGAACTAACCGAAGAAAAAAAATTCGACGGACAGAAAAAAAATTTCGACGGTCAGAAAAAAAATTTCGACGGTGGGAAAGATGAACTAACCGAAGAAAAAAAATTTCGACGGACAGAAAAAAAAATTTCGACGGTCAGAAAAAAAATTTCGACGGTGGGAAAGATGAACTAACCGAAGAAAAAAAATTTCGACGGACAGAAAAAAATTTCGACGGTCAGAAAAAAAATTTCGACGGTGGGAAAGATGAACTAACCGAAGAAAAAAAAGTTCCACGGACAGAGAAAAAATTTCGACGGTCAGAAAAAAAATTTCGACGGTGGGAAAGATGAACTAACCGAAGAAAAAAAATTTCGACGGACAGAAAAAAAATTTCGACAGTCAGAAAAACAAATTTCGGCGGTGGGAAAGATGAACTAACCGAAGAAAAAAAATTTCGACGGACAGAAAAAAATTTCGACGGTCAGAAAAAAAATTTCGACGGTGGGAATAATAATAATAATAATAATCCACGCCTTAACATCCCCCAACAGCTTTCGCCACTACGGGGGCATCGGCAGGCCCGAATTATCATTATTATGGCCCGCGTCTGTGGCACGTGGCACGTGGCTTACCACTCCACCACAGTCTGGCTTAGGGAAAGATGAACTAACCGAAGAAAAAAAATTCGACGGACAGAAAAAAAATTTCGACGGTCAGAAAAAAAATTTCGGCGGTGGGAAAGATGAACTAACCGAAGAAAAAAAATTTCGACGGACAGAAAAAAAATTTCGACGGTCAGAAAAAAAATTTCGACGGTGGGAAAGATGAACTAACCGAAGAAAAAAAAGTTCCACGGACAGAGAAAAAATTTCGACGGTCAGAAAAAAAATTTCGACGGTGGGAAAGATGAACTAACCGAAGAAAAAAAATTTCGACGGACAGAAAAAAATTTCGACGGTCAGAAAAAAAATTTCGACGGTGGGAATAATAATAATAATAATAATCCACGCCTTAACATCCCCCAACAGCTTTCGCCACTACGGGGGCATCGGCAGGCCCGAATTATCATTATTATGGCCCGCGTCTGTGGCACGTGGCACGTGGCTTACCACTCCACCACAGTCTGGCTTAGGGAAAGATGAACTAACCGAAGAAAAAAAATTTCGACGGACAGAAAAAAATTTCGACGGTCAGAAAAAAATTTTCGACGGTGGGAAAGATGAACTAACCGAAGAAAAAAAATTCGACGGACAGAAAAAAAATTTCGACGGTCAGAAAAAAAATTTCGACGGTGGGAAAGATGAGCTAACCGAAGAAAAAAAATTTCGACGGACAGAAAAAAAATTTCGGCGGTCAGAAAAAAAATTTCGACGGTGGGAAAGATGAACTAACCGAAGAAAAAAAATTTCGACGGACAGAAAAAAAAATTCGACGGTCAGAAAAAAAATTTCGACGGTGGGAAAGATGAACTAACCGAAGAAAAAAAATTTCGACGGACAGAAAAAAAATTTCGACGGTCAGAAAAAAAATTACGACGGTCAGAAAAAAAATTTCGACGGTGGGAAGGATGAACTAACCGAAGAAAAAAAATTTCGACGGACAGAAAAAAAATTTCGACGGTCTGAAAAAAATTCCGACGGTGGGAAAGATGAACTAACCGCAGAAAAAAATTTCGACGGTCAGAAAAAAAATTTCGATGGTCAGAAAAAAAATTTCGACGGTGGGAAAGATGAACTAACCGAAGAAAAAAAATTTCGACGGTCAGAAAAAAATTTCGACAGTGGGAAAGATGAACTAACCGAAGAAAAAAAATTTCGACGGACAGAAAAAAAAATCGACGGTCAGAAAAAAAATTTCGACGGTGGGAAAGATGAACTAACCGAAGAAAAAAAATTTCGACGGGCAGAAAAAAAATTTCGACGGTCAGAAAAAAAATTACGACGGTGGGAAAGATGAACTAACCGAAGAAAAAAAATTCGACGGTCAAAAAAAAATTTCGACGGTCAGAAAAAAAATTTCGACGGCGCTTTCCCGCCGTCGAAATTTTTTTTCTGACCGTCGAAATTTTTTTTTGAACTAACCGAAGAAAAAAAATTCGACGGACAGAAAAAAAATTTCGACGGTCAGAAAAAAAATTCGACGGTGGGAAAGATGAACTAACCGCAGAAAAAAAATTTCGACGGTCAAAAAAAAAATTTCGATGGTCAGAAAAAAAATTTCGACGGTGGGAAAGATGAACTAACCGAAGAAAAAAAATTTCGACGGACAGAAAAAAAAATTCGACGGTCAGAAAAAAATTTCGACGGTGGGAAAGATGAACTATCCGAAGAAAAAAAATTTCGACGGACAGAAAAAAAATTTTGACTGTGGGAAAGATGAACTAACCGAAGAAAAAAAATTTCGACGGTCAGAAAAAAAATTTCGACTGTGGGAAAGATGAACTAACCGAAGAAAAAAAATTTCGACGGTCAGAAAAAAAATTTCGACTGTGGGAAAGATGAACTAACCGAAGAAAAAAAATTTCGACGGACAGAAAAAAAATTTCGACGGTCTGAAAAAAATTCCGACGGTGGGAAAGATGAACTAACCGCAGAAAAAAATTTCGACGGTCAGAAAAAAAATTTCGATGGTCAGAAAAAAAATTTCGACGGTCAGAAAAAAAAATTTCGACGGTGGGAAAGATGAACTAACCGAAGAAAAAAAATTTCGACGGACAGAAAAAAAAATTCGACGGTCAGAAAAAAAATTTCGACGGTGGGAAAGATGAACTAACAGAAGAAAAAAAATTTCGACGGACAGAAAAAAAATTTCGACGGTCAGAAAAAAAAATTTCGACGGTGGGACATCTTTCCGAAATTTTTTTTCTGACCGTCGAATTTTTTTCTCTTCGGTTAGTTCATCTTAACTAACCGAAGAAAAAAAAGTGGGAAAGATGAACTAACCGAAGAAAAAAAATTTCGACGGTCAGAAAACAAATTTCGACGGTGGGAAAGATGAACTAACCGAAGAAAAAAAATTTCGACGGTCAGAAAAAAAAATTTCGACGGTGGGAAAGATGAACTAACCGAAGAAAAAAAAATTCGACGGTCAGAAAAAAAATTTCGACAGTCAGAAAAAAAATTTCGACAGTCAGAAAAAAAATTTCTACGGTGGGAAGGATGAACTAACCGAAGAAAAAAAATTTCGACGGACAGAAAAAAAATTTCGACGGTCAGAAAAAAAAATTTCGACGGAAGGAAAGATGAACTAACCGAAGAAAAAAAATTTCGCCGGACAGAAAACAAATTTCGACGGTCAGAAAAAAGAATTCGACGGTGGCGTCACTTTTTAATTGGTGGGAAACCTGAACTAACCGCAGAACAAGAATTTCGACCGTCAGAAAAAAGAATTCGACGGTTGGAAAGATGAACAACCGCAGAAAAAAATTTCGACGGTTGGAAAGATGAACACCGCAGAAAAAAATTTCGACGAACGAACCGCAGAAAAAAAATTTCGACTGTCAGAAAAAAATTTTCGACGGTCAGAAAAAAATTTCGACGGTGGAAAAGACGAACGAACCGCAGAAAAAAAATTTCGACGGTCAGAAAAAAATTTTCGACGGTCAGAAAAAAATTTCGACGGTGGGAAAGAAACGAACAGCAGAAAAAAAAATGTCGACGGTCAGAAAAAAAATTTCGACGGTGGGAAAGATGAACGAATCGCAGAAAAAAAATTTCGACGGTCAGAAAAAAATTTTCGGCGGTCAGAAAAAAAATTTCGACGGTTGGAAAGATGAACAACCGCAGAAAAAAAATTTCGACGGTCAGAAAAAAGAATTCGACGGTGGCGTCACTTTTTAATTGGTGGGAAACCTGAACTAACCGCAGAACAAGAATTTCGACGGTCAGAAAAAAGAATTCGACGGTGGCGTCACTTTTTAATTGGTGGAAAAGCTGAACTAACCGCAGAACAAGAATTTCGACGGTCAGAAAAAAGAATTCGACGGTGGCGTCACTTTTTAATTGGTGGGAAACCTGAACTAACCGCAGAACAAGAATTTCGACGGTCAGAAAAAAGAATTCGACGGTGGCGTCACTTTTTAATTGGTGGAAAAGCTGAACTAACCGCAGAACAAGAATTTCGACGGTCAGAAAAAAGAATTCGACGGTGGCGTCACTTTTTAATTGGTGGGAAACCTGAACTAACCGCAGAACAAGAATTTCGACCGTCAGAAAAAAGAATTCGACGGTTGGAAAGATGAACAACCGCAGAAAAAAATTTCGACGGTTGGAAAGATGAACACCGCAGAAAAAAATTTCGACGAACGAACCGCAGAAAAAAAATTTCGACGGTCAGAAAAAAATTTTCGACGGTCAGAAAAACATTTCGACGGTGGGAAAGACGAACGAACCGCAGAAAAAAAATTTCGACGGTCAGAAAAAAATTTTCGACGGTCAGAAAAAAATTTCGGCGGTGGGAAAGAAACGAACCGCAGAAAAAAAATGTCGACGGTCAGAAAAAAAATTTCGACGGTCAGAAAAAAATTTCGACGGTGGGAAAAAAATTTTGACGGTGGGAAAGATGAACGAACCGCAGAATAGAAATTTCGGCGGTCAGAAAAAAATTTTCGACGGTCAGAAAAAAAAATTCGACGGTTGGAAAGATGAACAACCGCAGAAAAAAAATTTCGACGGTCAGAAAAAAAATTTCGACGGTTGGAAAGATGAACGAACCGCAGAAAAAAAATTTAGACGGTCAGAAAAAAATTTCGGCGGTGGGAAAGATGAACGAACCGCAGAAAAAAAATTTCGACGGTCAGAAAAAAATTTTCGACGGTCAGAAAACAAATTTCGACGGTCAGAAAAAGATTTTCGACGGACAGAAAAATATTTCGACGGTGGGAAAGATGAACTAACCGAAGAAAAAAAATTTCGACGGACAGAAAAAAAATTTCGACGGTCAGAAAAAAAATTACGACGGTCAGAAAAAAAATTTCGACGGTGGGAAGGATGAACTAACCAAAGAAAAAAAATTTCGACGGACAGAAAAAAAATTTCGACGGTCTGAAAAAAATTCCGACGGTGGGAAAGATGAACTAACCGCAGAAAAAAATTTCGACGGTCAGAAAAAAAATTTCGATGGTCAGAAAAAAAAATTCGACGGTGGGAAAGATGAACTAACCGAAGAAAAAAAATTTCGACGGTCAGAAAAAAAATTTCGACGGTGGGAAAGATGAACTAACCGAAGAAAAAAATTTCGACGGACAGAAAAAAAAATCGACGGTCAGAAAAAAAATTTCGACGGTGGGAAAGATGAACTAACCGAAGAAAAAAAATTTCGACGGACAGAAAAAAAATTTCGACGGTCAGAAAAAAAATTACGACGGTGGGAAAGATGAACTAACCGAAGAAAAAAAATTCGACGGTCAAAAAAAAATTTCGACGGTCAGAAAAAAAATTTCGACGGCGCTTTCCCGCCGTCGAAATTTTTTTTCTGACCGTCGAAATTTTTTTTTGAGCTAACCGAAGAAAAAAAATTCGACGGACAGAAAAAAAATTTCGACGGTCAGAAAAAAAATTCGACGGTGGGAAAGATGAACTAACCGCAGAAAAAAAATTTCGACGGTCAGAAAAAAAATTTCGATGGTCAGAAAAAAAATTTCGACGGTGGGAAAGATGAACTAACCGAAGAAAAAAAATTTCGACGGTCAGAAAAAAAATTTCGACGGTGGGAAAGATGAACTAACCGAAGAAAAAAAATTTCGACGGACAGAAAAAAAAATTCGACGGTCAGAAAAAAATTTCGACGGTGGGAAAGATGAACTAACCGAAGAAAAAAAATTTCGACGGACAGAAAAAAAATTTCGACTGTGGGAAAGATGAACTAACCGAAGAAAAAAAATTTCGACGGTCAGAAAAAAAATTTCGACTGTGGGAAAGATGAACTAACCGAAGAAAAAAAATTTCGACGGTCAGAAAAAAAATTTCGACTGTGGGAAAGATGAACTAACCGAAGAAAAAAAATTTCGACGGACAGAAAAAAAATTTCGACGGTCTGAAAAAAATTCCGACGGTGGGAAAGATGAACTAACCGCAGAAAAAAATTTCGACGGTCAGAAAAAAAATTTCGATGGTCAGAAAAAAAATTTCGACGGTCAGAAAAAAAAATTTCGACGGTGGGAAAGATGAACTAACCGAAGAAAAAAAATTTCGACGGACAGAAAAAAAAATTCGACGGTCAGAAAAAAAATTTCGACGGTGGGAAAGATGAACTAACAGAAGAAAAAAAATTTCGACGGACAGAAAAAAAATTTCGACGGTCAGAAAAAAAAATTTCGACGGTGGGACATCTTTCCGAAATTTTTTTTCTGACCGTCGAATTTTTTTTTCTTCGGTTAGTTCATCTTAACTAACCGAAGAAAAAAAAGTGGGAAAGATGAACTAACCGAAGAAAAAAAATTTCGACGGTCAGAAAAAAAATTTCGACGGTGGGAAAGATGAACTAACCGAAGAAAAAAAATTTCGACGGTCAGAAAAAAAAATTTCGACGGTGGGAAAGATGAACTAACCGAAGAAAAAAAAATTCGACGGTCAGAAAAAAAATTTCGACAGTCAGAAAAAAAATTTCGACAGTCAGAAAAAAAATTTCTACGGTGGGAAGGATGAACTAACCGAAGAAAAAAAATTTCGACGGACAGAAAAAAAATTTCGACGGTCAGAAAAAAAAATTTCGACGGAAGGAAAGATGAACTAACCGAAGAAAAAAAATTTCGCCGGACAGAAAACAAATTTCGACGGTCAGAAAAAAATTTCGACGGTGGGAAAGATGAACAACCGCGGAAAAAAAAATTCGACGGTCAGAAAAAAGAATTCGACGGTGGCGTCACTTTTTAATTGGTGGAAAAGCTGAACTAACCGCAGAACAAGAATTTCGACGGTCAGAAAAAAGAATTCGACGGTGGCGTCACTTTTTAATTGGTGGGAAACCTGAACCAACCGCAGAACAAGAATTTCGACGGTCAGAAAAAAGAATTCGACGGTGGCGTCACTTTTTAATTGGTGGAAAAGCTGAACTAACCGCAGAACAAGAATTTCGACTGTCAGAAAAAAAGAATTCGACGGTGGCGTCACTTTTTAATTGGTGGAAAAGCTGAACTAACCGCAGAACAAGAATTTCGACGGTCAGAAAAAAGAATTCGACGGTGGCGTCACTTTTTAATTGGTGGAAAAGCTGAACTAACCGCAGAACAAGAATTTCGACGGTCAGAAAAAAGAATTCGACGGTGGCGTCACTTTTTAATTGGTGGAAAAGCTGAACTAACCGCAGAACAAGAATTTCGACGGTCAGAAAAAAGAATTCGACGGTGGCGTCACTTTTTAATTGGTGGGAAACCTGAACTAACCGCAGAACAAGAATTTCGACGGTCAGAAAAAAGAATTCGACGGTGGCGTCACTTTTTAATTGGTGGAAAAGCTGAACTAACCGCAGAACAAGAATTTCGACGGTCAGAAAAAAGAATTCGACGGTGGCGTCACTTTTTAATTGGTGGAAAAGCTGAACTAACCGCAGAAAAAAATTTCGACGGTTGGAAAGATGAACACCGCAGAAAAAAATTTCGACGAACGAACCGCAGAAAAAAAATTTCGACGGTCAGAAAAAAATTTTCGACGGTCAGAAAAAAATTTCGACGGTGGGAAAGACGAACGAACCGCAGAAAAAAAATTTCGACGGTCAGAAAAAAATTTTCGACGGTCAGAAAAAAATTTCGGCGGTGGGAAAGAAACGAACCGCAGAAAAAAAATGTCGACGGTCAGAAAAAAAATTTCGACGGTCAGAAAAAAATTTCGACGGTGGGAAAAAAATTTTGACGGTGGGAAAGATGAACGAACCGCAGAATAGAAATTTCGGCGGTCAGAAAAAAATTTTCGACGGTCAGAAAAAAAAATTCGACGGTTGGAAAGATGAACAACCGCAGAAAAAAAATTTCGACGGTCAGAAAAAAAATTTCGACGGTTGGAAAGATGAACAACCGCAGAAAAAAAATTTCGACGGTCAGAAAAAAATTTCGGCGGTGGGAAAGATGAACGAACCGCAGAAAAAAAATTTCGACGGTCAGAAAAAAATTTTCGACGGTCAGAAAACAAATTTCGACGGTCAGAAAAAGATTTTCGACGGACAGAAAAAAATTTCGACGGTGGGAAAGATGAACGAACCGCAGAAAAAAATTTCGACGGTCAGAAAAAAATTTTCGACGGTCAGAAAAAAAATTTCGACGGTGGGAAAGATGAACAACCGCAGAAAAAAAAAATCGACGGTCAGAAAAAAATTTTCGACGGTCAGAAAAATATTTCGACGGTGGGAAAGATGAACGAACCGCAGAAGAAAAATTTCGACGGTCAGAAAAAAATTTTCGGCGGTCAGAAAAAAATTTCGACGGTGGGAAAGATGAACGGACAGCAGAAAAAAAATTTCGACGGTCAGAAAAAAATTTTCGACGGTCAGAAAAAAAATATCGACGGTCGGAAAGATGAACGGACGGCAGAAAAAAAATTTCGACGGTCAGAAAAAAAATTTCGACGGTCAGAAAAAAATTTTCGACGGTCAGAGAAAGATTTCGACGGTGGGAAAGATGAACGAACCGCAGAAAAAAAATTTCGACGGTCAGAAAAAAATTTTCGGCGGTCAGAAAAAAATTTCGACGGCGGGAAAGATGAACGAAACGCAGAAAAAAATTTTCGACGGTCAGAAAAAAATTTCGACGGCGGGAAAGATGAACGAAACGCAGAAAAAAAATTTCGACGGTCAGAACAAAAAAAATTTCGACGGTCAGAAAAAAAATTTCGACGGTTGGAAATATGAACAACCGCAGAAAAAAATTTCGACGGTCAGAAAAAAATTTTCGACGGTCAGAAAAAAATTCCGACGGTTGGAAAGATGAACAACCGCAGAAAAAAAATTTCGACGGTGGGAAAGATGAACGAACCGCAGAAAAAAAAATTTCGACGGTCAGAAAAAAATTTTCGACGGTCAGAAAAAAATTTCGACGGCGGGAAAGATGAACGAAACGCAGAAAAAAAATTTCGAAGGTCAGAAAAAAAAATTTCGACGGTCAGAAAAAAAATTTCGACGGTTGGAAAAAAATTTTCGACGGTCAGAAAAAAATTTCGACGGTGGGAAAGATGAACGAACCGCAGAAAAAAAATTTCGACGGTCAGAAAAAAATTTTCGACGGTCAGAAAAAAATTTCGGCGGTGGGAAAGATGAACGAACAGCAGAAAAAAATTTCGACGGTCAGAAAAAAAATTTCGACGGTTGGAAAGATGAACGAACCGCAGAAAAAAAAGTTCGACGGTCAGAAAAAAATTTTCGACGGTCAGAAACAAAATTTCGACGGTTGGAAAGATGAACAACCGCAGAAAAAAAATTTCGACGGTCAGAAAAAAATTTTCGACGGTCAGAAAAAAATTTCGACGGTGGGAAAGATGAACGAACCGCAGAAAAAAAATTTCGACGGTCAGAAAAAAGAATTCGACGGTGGCGTCACTTTTTAATTGGTGGGAAACCTGAACTAACCGCAGAACAAGAATTTCGACGGTCAGAAAAAAGAATTCGACGGTGGCGTCACTTTTTAATTGGTGGAAAAGCTGAACTAACCGCAGAACAAGAATTTCGACGGTCAGAAAAAAGAATTCGACGGTGGCGTCACTTTTTAATTGGTGGGAAACCTGAACTAACCGCAGAACAAGAATTTCGACCGTCAGAAAAAAGAATTCGACGGTTGGAAAGATGAACAACCGCAGAAAAAAATTTCGACGGTTGGAAAGATGAACACCGCAGAAAAAAATTTCGACGAACGAACCGCAGAAAAAAAATTTCGACGGTCAGAAAAAAATTTTCGACGGTCAGAAAAAAATTTCGACGGTGGGAAAGACGAACGAACCGCAGAAAAAAAATTTCGACGGTCAGAAAAAAATTTTCGACGGTCAGAAAAAAATTTCGGCGGTGGGAAAGAAACGAACCGCAGAAAAAAAATGTCGACGGTCAGAAAAAAAATTTCGACGGTCAGAAAAAAATTTCGACGGTGGGAAAAAAATTTTGACGGTGGGAAAGATGAACGAACCGCAGAATAGAAATTTCGGCGGTCAGAAAAAAATTTTCGACGGTCAGAAAAAAAAATTCGACGGTTGGAAAGATGAACAACCGCAGAAAAAAAATTTCGACGGTCAGAAAAAAAATTTCGACGGTTGGAAAGATGAACGAACCGCAGAAAAAAAATTTCGACGGTCAGAAAAAAATTTTCGACGGTCAGAAAACAAATTTCGACGGTCAGAAAAAGATTTTCGACGGACAGAAAAAAATTTCGACGGTGGGAAAGATGAACGAACCGCAGAAAAAAATTTCGACGGTCAGAAAAAAATTTTCGACGGTCAGAAAAAAAATTTCGACGGTGGGAAAGATGAACAACCGCAGAAAAAAAAAATCGACGGTCAGAAAAAAATTTTCGACGGTCAGAAAAAAATTTCGACGGTGGGAAAGATGAACGAACCGCAGAAGAAAAATTTCGACGGTCAGAAAAAAATTTTCGGCGGTCAGAAAAAAATTTCGACGGTGGGAAAGATGAACGGACCGCAGAAAAAAAATTTCGACGGTCAGAAAAAAATTTTCGACGGTCAGAAAAAAAATATCGACGGTCGGAAAGATGAACGGACGGCAGAAAAAAAATTTCGACGGTCAGAAAAAAAATTTCGACGGTCAGAAAAAAATTTTCGACGGTCAGAGAAAGATTTCGACGGTGGGAAAGATGAACGAACCGCAGAAAAAAAATTTCGACGGTCAGAAAAAAATTTTCGACGGTCAGAAAAAAATTTCGACGGCGGGAAAGATGAACGAAACGCAGAAAAAAATTTTCGACGGTCAGAAAAAAATTTCGACGGCGGGAAAGATGAACGAAACGCAGAAAAAAAATTTCGACGGTCAGAACAAAAAAAATTTCGACGGTCAGAAAAAAAATTTCGACGGTTGGAAATATGAACAACCGCAGAAAAAAATTTCGACGGTCAGAAAAAAATTTCGACGGTCAGAAAAAAATTCCGACGGTTGGAAAGATGAACAACCGCAGAAAAAAAATTTCGACGGTGGGAAAGATGAACGAACCGCAGAAAAAAAAATTTCGACGGTCAGAAAAAAATTTTCGACGGTCAGAAAAAAATTTTCGACGGTAGGAAAGATGAACGAACCGCAGAAAAAAAATTTCGACGGTCAGAAAAAAATTTTCGACGGTCAGAAAAAAATTTCGACGGCGGGAAAGATGAACGAAACGCAGAAAAAAAATTTCGAAGGTCAGAAAAAAAAATTTCGACGGTCAGAAAAAAAATTTCGACGGTTGGAAAAAAATTTTCGACGGTCAGAAAAAAATTTCGACGGTGGGAAAGATGAACGAACCGCAGAAAAAAAATTTCGACGGTCAGAAAAAAATTTTCGACGGTCAGAAAAAAATTTCGGCGGTGGGAAAGATGAACGAACAGCAGAAAAAAATTTCGACGGTCAGAAAAAAAATTTCGACGGTTGGAAAGATGAACGAACCGCAGAAAAAAAAGTTCGACGGTCAGAAAAAAATTTTCGACGGTCAGAAAAAAAATTTCGACGGTTGGAAAGATGAACAACCGCAGAAAAAAAATTTCGACGGTCAGAAAAAAATTTTCGACGGTCAGAAAAAAATTTCGACGGTGGGAAAGATGAACGAACCGCAGAAAAAAAATTTCGACGGTCAGAAAAAAATTTTCGACGGTCAGAAAAAAATTTCGACGGTTGGAAAAAAATTTTCGACGGTCAGAAAAAAATTTCGACGGTGGGAAAGATGAACGAACCGCAGAAAAAAAATTTCGACGGTCAGAAAAAAATTTTCGACGGTCAGAAAAAAATTTCGACGGTTGGAGAGATGAACAACCGCAGAAAAAAAATTTCGACGGTCAGAAAAAAATTTTCGACGGTCAGAAAAAAATTTCGACGGTGGGAAAGATGAACGAACCGCAGAAAAAAAATTTCGACGGCCAGAAAAAAATTTTCGACGGTCAGAAAAAAATTTCGGCGGTGGTTCGATTATTCCCACCAGTTAAAAAATGACGCCACTATCGAAAAATTTATTCTGTGGTTGGTTCAGCTATTCCCACCAGTTAAAAAATGACGTCACCATCGAAAAATATTTTCTGTGGTTGGTTCAGCTATTCCCACCAGTTAAAAAATGACGCGACCATCGAAAAATTTTTTCTGTGGTTGGTTCGATTATTCCCACCAGTTAAAAAATGACGCGACCATCGAAAAATTTTTTCTGTGGTTGGTTCGATTATTCCCACCAGTTAAAAAATGACGCGACCATCGAAAATTTTTTTCTGTGGTTGGTTCAGCTATTCCCACCAGTTAAAAAATGACGCCACCATCGAAAAATATTTTCTGAGGTTGGTTCAGCTATTCCCACCAGTTAAAAAATGACGTCACCATCGAAAAATATTTTCTGAGGTTGGTTCAGCTATTCCCACCAGTTAAAAAATGACGTCACCATCGAAAAATATTTTCTGTGGTTGGTTCAGCTATTCCCACCAGTTAAAAAATGACGCGACCATCGAAAAATTTTTTCTGTGGTTGGTTCGATTATTCCCACCAGTTAAAAAATGACGCGACCATCGAAAATTTGTTTCTGTGGTTGGTTCAGCTATTCCCACCAGTTAAAAAATGACGCGACCATCGAAAAATTTTTTCTGTGGTTGGTTCGATTATTCCCACCAGTTAAAAAATGACGCGACCATCGAAAATTTGTTTCTGTGGTTGGTTCAGCTATTCCCACCAGTTAAAAAATGACGCGACCATCGAAAATTTTTTTCTGTGGTTGGTTCGATTATTCCCACCAGTTAAAAAATGACGCCACCATCGAAAAATATTTTCTGAGGTTGGTTCAGCTATTCCCACCAGTTAAAAAATGACGTCACCATCGAAAAATATTTTCTGTGGTTGGTTCAGCTATTCCCACCAGTTAAAAAATGACGCGACCATCGAAAAATTTTTTCTGTGGTTGGTTCGATTATTCCCACCAGTTAAAAAATGACGCCACCATCGAAAAATTTTTTCTGTGGTTGGTTCGATTATTCCCACCAGTTAAAAAATGACGCGACCATCGAAAAATTTTTTCTGTGGTTGGTTCAGCTATTCCCACCAGTTAAAAAATGACGCCACCATCGAAAATTTTTTTCTGTTGGTTCAGCTATTCCCACCAGTTAAAAAATGACGCCACCATCGAAAATTTTTTTCTGTGGTTGGTTCGATTATTCCCACCAGTTAAAAAATGACGCGACCATCGAAAAATGTTTCTGTGGTTGGTTCGATTATTCCCACCAGTTAAAAAATGACGCGACCGTCGAAAATTTTTTTCTGTTGGTTCAGCTATTCCCACCAGTTAAAAAATGACGCCACCATCGAAAATTTTTTTCTGTGGTTGGTTCGATTATTCCCACCAGTTAAAAAATGACGCGACCATCGAAAAAATTTTCTGTGGTTGGTTCGATTATTCCCACCAGTTAAAAAATGACGAGACCATCGAAAATTTTTTTCTGTTGGTTCAGCTATTCCCACCAGTTAAAAAATGACGCCACCATCGAAAAATTTTTTCTGTGGTTGGTTCGATTATTCCCACCAGTTAAAAAATGACGCGACCATCGAAAAATTTTTTCTGTGGTTGGTTCGATTATTCCCACAAGTTAAAAAATGACGCGACCATCGAAAAATTTATTCTGTGGTTGGTTCAGCTATTCCCACCAGTTAAAAAATGACGCCACCATCGAAAAATTTTTTCTGTGGTTGGTTCGATTATTCCCACCAGTTAAAAAATGACGCGACCATCGAAAAATTTTTTCTGTGGTTGGTTCAGCTATTCCCACCAGTTAAAAAATGACGCCACCATCGAAAATTTTTTTCTGTTGGTTCAGCTATTCCCACCAGTTAAAAAATGACGCCACCATCGAAAATTTTTTTCTGTGGTTGGTTCGATTATTCCCACCAGTTAAAAAATGACACGACCATCGAAAAATGTTTCTGTGGTTGGTTCGATTATTCCCACCAGTTAAAAAATGACGCGACCATCGAAAATTTTTTTCTGTGGTTGGTTCGATTATTCCCACCAGTTAAAAAATGACGCGACCATCGAAAATTTTTTTCTGTTGGTTCAGCTATTCCCACCAGTTAAAAAATGACGCCACCAGCGAAAATTTTTTTCTGTGGTTGGTTCGATTATTCCCACCAGTTAAAAAATGACGCGACCATCGAAAAAATTTTCTGTGGTTGGTTCGATTATTCCCACCAGTTAAAAAATGACGCGACCATCGAAAAATTTTTTCTGTGGTTGGTTCGATTATTCCCACCAGTTAAAAAATGACGCGACCATCGAAAAATTTTTTCTGTGGTTGGTTCGATTACTCCCACCAGTTAAAAAATGACGCGACCATCGAAAAATTTTTTCTGTGGTTGGTTCGATTATTCCCACCAGTTAAAAAATGACGCGACCATCGAAAATTTTTTTCTGTTGGTTCAGCTATTCCCACCAGTTAAAAAATGACGCCACCATCGAAAAATTTTTTCTGTGGTTGGTTCGATTATTCCCACCAGTTAAAAAATGACGCGACCATCGAAAAAATTTTCTGTGGTTGGTTCGATTATTCCCACCAGTTAAAAAATGACGCGACCATCGAAAAAATTTTTCTGTGGTTGGTTCAGCTATTCCCACCAGTTAAAAAATGACGCGACCATCGAAAAATTTTTTCTGTGGTTGGTTCGATTATTCCCACCAGTTAAAAAATGACGCGACCATCGAAAAATTTTTTCTGTGGTTGGTTCGATTATTCCCACCAGTTAAAAAATGACGCGACCATCGAAAAATTTTTTCTGTGGTTGGTTCAGCTATTCCCACCAGTTAAAAAATGACGCCACCATCGAAAAATTTTTTCTGTGGTTGGTTCGATTATTCCCACCAGTTAAAAAATGACGCGACCATCGAAAAATTTTTCTGTGGTTGGTTCGATTATTCCCACCAGTTAAAAAATGACGCGACCATCGAAAAATTTTTTCTGTGGTTGGTTCGATTATTCCCACCAGTTAAAAAATGACGCGACCATCGAAAAATTTTTTCTGTGGTTGGTTCAGCTATTCCCACCAGTTAAAAAATGACGCCACCATCGAAAAATTTTTTCTGTGGTTGGTTCGATTATTCCCACCAGTTAAAAAATGACGCGACCATCGAAAAATTTTTCTGTGGTTGGTTCGATTATTCCCACCAGTTAAAAAATGACGCGACCATCGAAAATTTTTTTCTGTGGTTGGTTCGATTATTCCCACCAGTTAAAAAATGACGCGACCATCGAAAAATTTTTTCTGTGGTTGGTTCGATTATTCCCACCAGTTAAAAAATGACGCGACCATCGAAAAATTTTTTCTGTGGTTGGTTCAGCTATTCCCACCAGTTAAAAAATGACGCCACCATCGAAAAATTTTTTCTGTGGTTGGTTCGATTATTCCCACCAGTTAAGAAATGACGCGACCATCGAAAATTTTTTTCTGTGGTTGGTTCGATTATTCCCACCAGTTAAAAAATGACGCGACCATCGAAAAATTTTTTCTGTGGTTGGTTCGATTATTCCCACCAGTTAAAAAATGACGCGACCATCGAAAAATTTTTTCTGTGGTTGGTTCAGCTATTCCCACCAGTTAAAAAATGACGCCACCATCGAAAAATTTTTTCTGTGGTTGGTTCGATTATTCCCACCAGTTAAAAAATGACGCGACCATCGAAAAATTTTTCTGTGGTTGGTTCGATTATTCCCACCAGTTAAAAAATGACGCGACCATCGAAAATTTTTTTCTGTGGTTGGTTCGATTATTCCCACCAGTTAAAAAATGACGCGACCATCGAAAATTTTTTTCTGTGGTTGGTTCGATTATTCCCACCAGTTAAAAAATGACGCGACCATCGAAAAATTTTTTCTGTGGTTGGTTCAGCTATTCCCACCAGTTAAAAAATGACGCGACCATCGAAAAATTTTTTCTGTGGTTGGTTCGATTATTCCCACCAGTTAAAAAATGACGCGACCATCGAAAAATTTTTTCTGTGGTTGGTTCGATTATTCCCACCAGTTAAAAAATGACGCGACCATCGAAAAATTTTTTCTGTGGTTGGTTCGATTATTCCCACCAGTTAAAAAATGACGCGACCATCGAAAATTTTTTTCTGTGGTTGGTTCAGCTATTCCCACCAGTTAAAAAATGACGCGACCATCGAAAAATTTTTTCTGTGGTTGGTTCGATTATTCCCACCAGTTAAAAAATGACGCGACCATCGAAAATTTTTTTCTGTTGGTTCAGCTATTCCCACCAGTTAAAAAATGACGCCACCGTCGAAAAATTTTTTCTGTGGTTGGTTCGATTATTCCCACCAGTTAAAAAATGACGCGACCATCGAAAAAAATTTCTGTGGTTGGTTCGATTATTCCCACCAGTTAAAAAATGACGCCACCATCGAAAAATTTTTTCTGTGGTTGGTTCGATTATTCCCACCAGTTAAAAAATGACGCGACCATCGAAAAATTTTTCTGTGGTTGGTTCGATTATTCCCACCAGTTAAAAAATGACGCGACCATCGAAAAATTTTTTCTGTGGTTGGTTCAGCTATTCCCACCAGTTAAAAAATGACGCCACCATCGAAAAATTTTTTCTGTGGTTGGTTCAGCTATTCCCACCAGTTAAAAAATGACGCCACCATCGAAAATTTTTTTCTGTGGTTGGTTCGATTATTCCCACCAGTTAAAAAATGACGCCACCATCGAAAAAATTTTTCTGTGGTTGGTTCGATTATTCCCACCAGTTAAAAAATGACGCGACCATCGAAAAAATTTTCTGTGGTTGGTTCGATTATTCCCACCAGTTAAAAAATGACGCGACCATCGAAAAATTTTTTCTGTGGTTGGTTCAGCTATTCCCACCAGTTAAAAAATGACGCCACCATCGAAAAATTTTTTCTGTGGTTGGTTCAGCTATTCCCACCAGTTAAAAAATGACGCCACCATCGAAAAATTTTTTCTGTGGTTGGTTCGATTATTCCCACCAGTTAAAAAATGACGCGACCACCGAAAATTTTTTTCTGTGGTTGGTTCAGCTATTCCCACCAGTTAAAAAATGACGCCACCATCGAAAAATTTTTTCTGTGGTTGGTTCGATTATTCCCACCAGTTAAAAAATGACGCGACCATCGAAAAATTTTTTCTGTGGTTGGTTCGATTATTCCCACCAGTTAAAAAATGACGCGACCATCGAAAAATTTTTTCTGTGGTTGGTTCGATTATTCCCACCTGTTAAAAAATGACGCGACCATCGAAAAATTTTTTCTGTGGTTGGTTCGATTATTCCCACCAGTTAAAAAATGACGTGACCATCGAAAATTTTTTTCTGTGGTTGGTTCAGCTATTCCCACCAGTTAAAAAATGACGCCACCATCGAAAAAATTTTTCTGTGGTTGGTTCGATTATTCCCACCAGTTAAAAAATGACGCGACCATCGAAAATTTTTTTCTGTGGTTGGTTCAGCTATTCCCACCAGTTAAAAAATGACGCCACCATCGAAAAATTTTTTCTGTGGTTGGTTCAGCAATTCCCACCAGTTAAAAAATGACGCCACCATCGAAAAATTTTTTCTGTGGTTGGTTCGATTATTCCCACCAGTTAAAAAATGACGCGACCATCGAAAATTTTTTTCTGTGGTTGGTTCGATTATTCCCACCAGTTAAAAAATGACGCGACCACCGAAAATTTTTTTCTGTGGTTGGTTCAGCTATTCCCACCAGTTAAAAAATGACGCCACCATCGAAAAATTTTTTCTGTGGTTGGTTCGATTATTCCCACCAGTTAAAAAATGACGCGACCATCGAAAAATTTTTTCTGTGGTTGGTTCGATTATTCCCACCTGTTAAAAAATGACGCGACCATCGAAAAATTTTTTCTGTGGTTGGTTCGATTATTCCCACCAGTTAAAAAATGACGTGACCATCGAAAATTTTTTTCTGTGGTTGGTTCAGCTATTCCCACCAGTTAAAAAATGACGCCACCATCGAAAAAATTTTTCTGTGGTTGGTTCGATTATTCCCACCAGTTAAAAAATGACGCGACCATCGAAAATTTTTTTCTGTAGTTGGTTCAGCTATTCCCAACAGTTAAAAAATGACGCGACCATCGAAAAATTTTTTCTGTGGTTGGTTCGATTATTCCCACCAGTTAAAAAATGACGCGACCATCGAAAAAATTTTTCTGTGGTTGGTTCGATTATTCCCACCAGTTGAAAAATGACGCCACCATCGAAAAATTTTTTCTGTGGTTGGTTCAGCTATTCCCACCAGTTAAAAAATGACGCGACCATCGAAAAATTTTTTCTGTGGTTGGTTCGATTATTCCCACCAGTTAAAAAATGACGCGACCATCGAAAAATTTTTTCTGTGGTTGGTTCAGCTATTCCCACCAGTTAAAAAATGACGCGACCATCGAAAAATTTTTTCTGTGGTTGGTTCGATTATTCCCACCAGTTAAAAAATGACGCGACCATCGAAAAATTTTTTCTGTGGTTGGTTCGATTATTCCCACCTGTTAAAAAATGACGCGACCATCGAAAAATTTTTTCTGTGGTTGGTTCGATTATTCCCACCAGTTAAAAAATGACGTGACCATCGAAAATTTTTTTCTGTGGTTGGTTCAGCTATTCCCACCAGTTAAAAAATGACGCCACCATCGAAAAATTTTTTCTGTGGTTGGTTCGATTATTCCCACCAGTTAAAAAATGACGCGACCATCGAAAAATTTTTTCTGTGGTTGGTTCGATTATTCCCACCAGTTAAAAAATGACGCGACCATCGAAAAATTTTTTCTGTGGTTGGTTCGATTATTCCCACCTGTTAAAAAATGACGCGACCATCGAAAAATTTTTTCTGTGGTTGGTTCGATTATTCCCACCAGTTAAAAAATGACGTGACCATCGAAAATTTTTTTCTGTGGTTGGTTCAGCTATTCCCACCAGTTAAAAAATGACGCCACCATCGAAAAAATTTTTCTGTGGTTGGTTCGATTATTCCCACCAGTTAAAAAATGACGCGACCATCGAAAAATTTTTTCTGTGGTTGGTTCAGCTATTCCCACCAGTTAAAAAATGACGCGACCATCGAAAAAATTTTTCTGTGGTTGGTTCGATTATTCCCACCAGTTAAAAAATGACGCGACCATCGAAAAATTTTTTCTGTGGTTGGTTCGATTATTCCCACCAGTTAAAAAATGACGCGACCATCGAAAAATTTTTTCTGTGGTTGGTTCAGCTATTCCCACCAGTTAAAAAATGACGCGACCATCGAAAAATTTTTTCTGTGGTTGGTTCGATTATTCCCACCAGTTAAAAAATGACGCGACCATCGAAAAAATTTTTCTGTGGTTGGTTCGATTATTCCCACCAGTTAAGAAATGACGCGACCATCGAAAATTTTTTTCTGTGGTTGGTTCGATTATTCCCACCAGTTAAAAAATGACGCGACCATCGAAAAATTTTTTCTGTGGTTGGTTCGATTATTCCCACCAGTTAAAAAATGACGCGACCATCGAAAAATTTTTTCTGTGGTTGGTTCAGCTATTCCCACCAGTTAAAAAATGACGCCACCATCGAAAAATTTTTTCTGTGGTTGGTTCAGCTATTCCCACCAGTTAAAAAACGACGCGACCATCGAAAATTTTTTTCTGTGGTTGGTTCGATTATTCCCACCAGTTAAAAAATGACGCGACCACCGAAAATTTTTTTCTGTGGTTGGTTCAGCTATTCCCACCAGTTAAAAAATAACGCCACCATCGAAAAATTTTTTCTGTGGTTGGTTCGATTATTCCCACCAGTTAAAAAATGACGCGACCATCGAAAAATTTTTTCTGTGGTTGGTTCGATTATTCCCACCAGTTAAAAAATGACGCGACCATCGAAAATTTTTTTCTGTGGTTGGTTCGATTATTCCCACCTGTTAAAAAATGACGCGACCATAGAAAAATTTTTTCTGTGGTTGGTTCGATTATTCCCACCAGTTAAAAAATGACGCGACCATCGAAATTTTTTTTCTGTGGTTGGTTCAGCTATTCCCACCAGTTAAAAAATGACGCCACCATCGAAAAAATTTTTCTGTGGTTGGTTCGATTATTCCCACCAGTTAAAAAATGACGCGACCATCGAAAATTTTTTTCTGTGGTTGGTTCAGCTATTCCCACCAGTTAAAAAATGACGCCACCATCGAAAAATTTTTTCTGTGGTTGGTTCAGCAATTCCCACCAGTTAAAAAATGACGCCACCATCGAAAAATTTTTTCTGTGGTTGGTTCGATTATTCCCACCAGTTAAAAAATGACGCGACCATCGAAAATTTTTTTCTGTGGTTGGTTCGATTATTCCCACCAGTTAAAAAATGACGCGACCACCGAAAATTTTTTTCTGTGGTTGGTTCAGCTATTCCCACCAGTTAAAAAATGACGCCACCATCGAAAAATTTTTTCTGTGGTTGGTTCGATTATTCCCACCAGTTAAAAAATGACGCGACCATCGAAAAATTTTTTCTGTGGTTGGTTCGATTATTCCCACCTGTTAAAAAATGACGCGACCATCGAAAAATTTTTTCTGTGGTTGGTTCGATTATTCCCACCAGTTAAAAAATGACGTGACCATCGAAAATTTTTTTCTGTGGTTGGTTCAGCTATTCCCACCAGTTAAAAAATGACGCCACCATCGAAAAAATTTTTCTGTGGTTGGTTCGATTATTCCCACCAGTTAAAAAATGACGCGACCATCGAAAATTTTTTTCTGTAGTTGGTTCAGCTATTCCCAACAGTTAAAAAATGACGCGACCATCGAAAAATTTTTTCTGTGGTTAGTTCAGCTATTCCCACCAGTTAAAAAATGACGCCACCATCGAAAAATTTTTTCTGTGGTTGGTTCAGCTATTCCCACCAGTTAAAAAATGACGCCACCATCGAAAAATTTTTTCTGTGGTTGGTTCAGCTATTCCCACCAGTTAAAAAATGACGCCACCATCGAAAAATTTTTTCTGTGGTTGGTTCGATTATTCCCACCAGTTAAAAAATGACGCGACCATCGAAAAATTTTTTCTGTGGTTGGTTCAGCTATTTCCACCAGTTAAAAAATGACGCGACCATCGAAAAATTTTTTCTGTGGTTGGTTCGATTATTCCCACCAGTTAAAAAATGACGCGACCATCGAAAAATTTTTTCTGTGGTTGGTTCGATTATTCCCACCAGTTAAAAAATGACGCGACCATCGAAAAATTTTTTCTGTGGTTGGTTCAGCTATTCCCACCAGTTAAAAAATGACGCGACCATCGAAAAATTTTTTCTGTGGTTGGTTCGATTATTCCCACCAGTTAAAAAATGACGCGACCATCGAAAAAATTTTTCTGTGGTTGGTTCGATTATTCCCACCAGTTAAGAAATGACGCGACCATCGAAAATTTTTTTCTGTGGTTGGTTCGATTATTCCCACCAGTTAAAAAATGACGCGACCATCGAACAAATTTTTTCTGTGGTTGGTTCGATTATTCCCACCAGTTAAAAAATGACGCGACCATCGAAAAAATTTTTCTGTGGTTGGTTCGATTATTCCCACCAGTTGAAAAATGACGCCACCATCGAAAAATTTTTTCTGTGGTTGGTTCAGCTATTCCCACCAGTTAAAAAATGACGCGACCATCGAAAAATTTTTTCTGTGGTTGGTTCGATTATTCCCACCAGTTAAAAAATGACGCGACCATCGAAAAATTTTTTCTGTGGTTGGTTCAGCTATTCCCACCAGTTAAAAAATGACGCCACCATCGAAAAATTTTTTCTGTGGTTGGTTCAGCTATTCCCACCAGTTAAAAAATGACGCGACCATCGAAAATTTTTTTCTGTGGTTGGTTCGATTATTCCCACCAGTTAAAAAATGACGCCACCATCGAAATTTTTTTCTGTGGTTGGTTCAGCTATTCCCACCAGTTAAAAAATGACGCCACCATCGAAAAAATTTTTCTGTGGTTGGTTCGATTATTCCCACCAGTTAAAAAATGACGCGACCATCGAAAATTTTTTTCTGTGGTTGGTTCGATTATTCCCACCAGTTAAAAAATGACGTGACCATCGAAAATTTTTTTCTGTGGTTGGTTCAGCTATTCCCACCAGTTCAAAAATGACGCCACCATCGAAAAATTTTTTCTGTGGTTGGTTCGATTATTCCCACCAGTTAAAAAATGACGCGACCATCGAAAATTTTTTTCTGTGGTTGGTTCAGCTATTCCCACCAGTTAAAAAATGACGCGACCATCGAAAAATTTTTTCTGTGGTTGGTTCGATTATTCCCACCAGTTAAAAAATGACGCGACCATCGAAAAATTTTTTCTGTGGTTGGTTCGATTATTCCCACCAGTTAAAAAATGACGCGACCATCGAAAAATTTTTTCTGTGGTTGGTTCAGCTATTCCCACCAGTTAAAAAATGACGCCACCATCGAAAAAATTTTTCTGTGGTTGGTTCGATTATTCCCACCAGTTAAAAAATGACGCGACCATCGAAAATTTTTTTCTGTGGTTGGTTCAGCTATTCCCACCAGTTAAAAAATGACGCCACCATCGAAAATTTTTTTCTGTGGTTGGTTCGATTATTCCCACCAGTTAAAAAATGACGCGACCATCGAAAATTTTTTTCTGTGGTTGGTTCGATTATTCCCACCAGTTAAAAAATGACGCCACCATCGAAAAATTTTTTCTGTGGTTGGTTCGATTATTCCCACCAGTTAAAAAATGACGCCACCATCGAAAAATTTTTTCTGTGGTTGGTTCGATTATTCCCAACAGTTAAAAAATGACGCGACCATCGAAAATTTTTTTCTGTGGTTGGTTCAGCTATTCCCACCAGTTAAAAAATGACGCCACAATCGAAAAATTTTTTCTGTGGTTGGTTCGATTATTCCCACCAGTTAAAAAATGACGCGACCATCGAAAAATTTTTTCTGTGGTTGGTTCAGCTATTCCCACCAGTTAAAAAATGACGCGACCATCGAAAAATTTTTTCTGTGGTTGGTTCGATTATTCCCCGATTAAACCACAGAAAAACCTTTACTCTGAAAGCAGGGCGTTGGATTCGAACCAACGTCCCCCAGACTGATAGCCAAGCGCGCTACCACTCCACCACAGTCTGGCTTAGGGAAAGATGAACTAACCGAAGAAAAAGAATTTCGACGGACAGAAAAAGAATTTCGACGGTCAGAAAAAAAATTTCGACGGTGGGAAAGATGAACTAACCGAAGAAAAAAAATTTCGACGGACAGAAAAAGAATTTCGACGGTCAGAAAAAAAATTTCGACGGTGGGAAAGATGAACTAACCGAAGAAAAAAAATTCGACGGACAGAAAAAAAATTTCGACGGTCAGAAAAAAATTTCGACGGTGGGAAAGATGAACTAACCGAAGAAACAAAATTTCGACGGACAGAAAAAAAATTTCGACGGTGGGAAAGATGAACTAACCGAAGATAAAAAATTTCGACGGACAGAAAAAAAATTTCGACGGTGGGAAAGATGAACTAACCGAAGAAAAAAAATTTCGACGGTCAGAAAAAAAATTTCGACGGTGGGAAAGATGAACTAACCGAAGAAAAAAAATTTTGACGGACAGAAAAAAAATTTCGACGGTCAGAAAAAAAATTTCGACGGTGGGAAAGATGAACTAACCGAAGAAAAAAAAGTTCGACGGACAGAAAAAAAATTTCGACGGTCCGAAAAAAAATTTCGACGGTGGGAAAGATGAACTAACAGAAGAAAAAAAATTTCGACAAACAGAAAAAAAATTTCGACGGTCAGAAAAAAAATTTCGACGGTGAACTAACCGAAGAAAAAAATTTCGACGGACAGAAAAAAAATTTCGACGGTCAGAAAAAAAATTTCGGCGGTGGCTTCAGTTTTTAATTGGTGGGAAAGCTGAACTAACCACAGAAAAAAATTTTCGACGGTCAGAAAAAAATTTCGACGGTGGGAAAGATGAACAAACCGCAGAAAAAAAATTTCGACGGTCAGAAAAAAAATTTCGACGGTGGCATCACTTTTTAATTGGTGGGAAAGATGAACTAACCGAAGAAAAAAAATTTCGACGGACAGAAAAAAAATTTCGACGGTCAGAAAAAAAATTTCGACGGTGGGAAAGATGAACTAACCGAAGAAAAAAAAGTTCGACGGACAGAAAAAAAATTTCGACGGTCAGACAAAAAATTTCGACGGTGGGAAAGATGAACTAACCGAAGAAAAAAATTTCGACGGACAGAAAAAAAATTTCGACGGTCAGAAAAAAAATTTCGACGGTGGGAAAGATGAACTAACCGAAGAAAAAAATTTCGACGGACAGAAAAAAAATTTCGACGGTCAGAAAAAAAATTTCGACGGTGGGAAAGATGAACTAACCGAAGAAAAAAATTTCGACGGACAGAAAAAAAATTTCGACGGTCAGAAAAAAAATTTCGACGGTGGGAAAGATGAACTAACCGCAGAAAAAAATTTCGACGGTCAGAAAAAAATTTCGACGGTGGGAAAGATGAACTAACCGAAGAAAAAAAATTTCGACGGACAGAAAAAAAATTTCGACGGTCAGAAAAAAAAATTTCGACGGAAGGAAAGATGAACTAACCGAAGAAAAAAAATTTCGCCGGACAGAAAACAAATTTCGACGGTCAGAAAAAAAATTTCGACGGTGGGAAAGTGAACTAACCGCAGAAAAAAAATTCGACGGTCAGAAAAAAATTTCGACGGTCAGAAAAAAAATTTCGACGGTGGGAAAGATGAACTAACCGAAGAAAAAAAATTTCGACGGACAGAAAAAAAAATTCGACGGTCAGAAAAAAAATTTCGACGGTGGGAAAGATGAACTAACCGAAGAAAAAAAATTTCGCCGGACAGAAAACAAATTTCGACGGTCAGAAAAAAAATTTCGACGGTGGGAAAGTGAACTAACCGCAGAAAAAAAATTCGACGGTCAGAAAAAAATTTCGACGGTCAGAAAAAAAATTTCGACGGCGGGAAAGATGAACTAACCGCAGAAAAAAAATTTCGACGGTCAGAAAAAAAATTTCGAAGGTCAGAAAAAAAATTTCGACGGTGGGAAAGATGAACTAACCGAAGAAAAAAAATTTCGACGGACAGAAAAAAAATTTCGACGGTCACAAAAAAAATTTCGACGGTGGGAAGGATGAACTAACCGAAGAAAAAAATTTCGACGGACAGAAAAAAAATTTCGACGGTCAGAAAAAAAAATTTCGGCGGAGGGAAAGATGAACTAACCGAAGAAAAAAAATTTCGACGGTCAGAAAAAAAATTTCGACGGTCAGAAAAAAAATTTCGACGGTGGGAAAGATGAACTAACCGAAGAAAAAAATTTCGACGGACAGAAAAAAAATTTCGACGGTCAGAAAAAAAATTTCGATGGTCAGAAAAAAAATTTCGACGGTGGGAAAGATGAACTAACCGAAGAAAAAAAATTTCGACGGACAGAAAAAAAATTTCGACGGTCGGAAAAAAAATTTCGACGGTGGGAAAGATGAACTAACCGAAGAAAAAAAATTTCGACGGACAGAAAAAAAATTTCGACGGTCAGAAAAAAAAATTTCGACGGAGGGAAAGATGAACTAACAGAAGAAAAAAAATTTCGACGGTCAGAAAAAAAATTTCGACGGTCAGAAAAAAAATTTCGACGGTGGGAAGGTGAACTAACCGAAGAAAAAAAATTTCGACGGACAGAAAAAAAATTTCGACGGTTGGAAAGATGAACAACCGCAGAAAAAAAAAATTCGGCGGTCAGAAAAAAATTTTCGACGGTCAGAAAAAAATTTCGGCGGTGGGAAAGATGAACGAACCGCAGAAAAAAAAATTCGACGGTCAGAAAAAAATTTTCGACGGTCAGAAAAAAATTTCGACGGTGGGAAAGATGAACGAACCGCAGAAAAAAATTTTCGACGGTCAGAAAAAAAATTTCGACGGTTGGAAAGATGAAGGAACCGCAGAAAAAAAATTTCGACGGTAAGAAAAAAATTTTCGGCGGTCAGAAAATAAATTTCGACGGTCAGAAAAAAATTTTCGACGGTCAGAAAAAAAATTCCGACGGTCAGAAAAAAATTTCGCCGGTTGGAAAGATGAACGGTTGTTCATCTTTCCAGAAAAAAAATTTCAACGGTCAGAAAAAAAATTTCGACGGTGGGAAAGATGAACTAACCGAAGAAAAAAAATTTCGACGGACAGAAAAAAAATTTCGACGGTGGGAAAGATGAACTAACCGAAGAAAAAAAATTTCGACGGACAGAAAAAAAATTTCGACGGTCAGAAAAAAAATTACGACGGTGGGAAAGATGAACTAACCGAAGAAAAAAAATTTCGACGGACAGAAAACAAATTTCGACGGTCAGAAAAAAAATTTCGACGGTGGGAAAGTGAACTAACCGCAGAAAAAAAATTCGACGGTCAGAAAAAAATTTCGACGGTCAGAAAAAAAATTTCGACGGCGGGAAAGATGAACTAACCGCAGAAAAAAAATTTCGACGGTCAGAAAAAAAATTTCGACGGTCAGAAAAAAATTTCGACGGTCAGAAAAAAAATTTCGACTGTGGGAAAGATGAACTAACCGAAGAAAAAAAATTTGACGGACAGAAAAAAAATTTCGGCGGTGGGAAAGATGAACTAACCGAAGAAAAAAAATTTCGACGGACAGAAAAAGAATTTCGACGGTCAGAAAAAAAATTTCGACGGTGGGAAAGATGAACTAACCGAAGAAAAAAAATTTCGACGGACAGAAAAAAAATTTCGACGGTCAGAAAAAAAAATTTCGACGGTGGGAAAGATGAACTAACCGAAGAAAAAAAATTTCGACGGTCAGAAAAAAAATTTCGACGGTGGGAAAGATGAACTAACCGAAGAAAAAAAATTTCGACGGACAGAAAAAAAATTTCGACGGTCAGAAAAAAAATTTCGACGGTGGGAAAGATGAACTAACCGAAGAAAAAAAATTTCGACGGACAGAAAAAAAATTTCGACGGTCAGAAAAAAAAATTTCGACGGTGGGAAAGATGAACTAACCGAAGAAAAAAAATTTCGACGGTCAGAAAAAAAATTTCGACGGTGGGAAAGATGAACTAACCGAAGAAAAAAAATTTCGACGGACAGAAAAAAAATTTCGACGGTCAGAAAAAAAATTACGACGGTGGGAAAGATGAACTAACCGAAGAAAAAAAATTTCGACGGACAGAAAACAAATTTCGACGGTCAGAAAAAAAATTTCGACGGTGGGAAAGATGAACTAACCGAAGAAAAAAAATTTCGACGGACAGAAAAAAAATTTCGACGGTCAGAAAAAAAAATTTCGGCGGTGGGAAAGATGAAAAAAATTTCGACGGACAGAAAAAAAATTTCGACGGTCAGAAAAAAAATTTCGACGGTGGTAAAGATGAACTAACCGAAGAAAAAAAATTTCGAAGGACAGAAAAAAAAATACGACGGTCAGAAAAAAAATTTCGACGGTGGGAAAGATGAACTAACCGAAGAAAAAAAATTTCGACGGACAGAAAAAAAATTTCGACGGTCAGAAAAAAAATTACGACGGTGGGAAAGATGAACTAACCGAAGAAAAAAAATTTCGACGGACAGAAAAAAAATTTCGACAGTCAGAAAAAAAAATTTCGGCGGTGGGAAAGATGAACTAACCGAAGAAAAAAAATTTCGACGGACAGAAAAAAAATTTCGACGGTCAGAAAAGAAATTTCGACGGTGGTAAAGATGAACTAACCGAAGAAAAAAAATTTAGACGGACAGAAAAAAAATACGACGGTCAGAAAAAAAATTTCGACGGTGGGAAAGATGAACTAACCGAAGAAAAAAAATTTCGACGGACAGAAAAAAAATTTCGGCGGTGGGAAAGATGAACTAACCGAAGAAAAAAAATTTCGACGGTCAGAAAAAAAATTTCGACGGTGGGAAAGATGAACTAACGGAAGAAAAAAAATTTCGACGGACAGTAAAAAAATTTCGACGGTCAGAAAAAAAAATTTCGGCGGTGGGAAAGATGAAAAAAATTTCGACGGACAGAAAAAAAATTTCGACGGTCAGAAAAAAAATTTCGACGGACAGAAAAAAAAATACGACGGTCAGAACAAAAATTTCGACGGAGGGAAAGATGAACTAACCGAAGAAAAAAAATTTCGACGGACAGAAAAAAAATTTCGACGGTCAGAAAAAAAATTACGACGGTGGGAAAGATGAACTAACCGAAGAAAAAAAATTTCGACGGACAGAAAAAAAAATTCGACGGTCAGAAAAAAAATTTCGACGGTGGGAAAGATGAACTAACCGAAGAAAAAAAAAATTCGACGGACAGAAAAAAAATTTCGACGGTCAGAAAAAAAAATTTCGACGGTGGGAAAGATGAACTAACCGAAGAAAAAAAAATTCGACGGTCAGAAAAAAAATTTCGACAGTCAGAAAAAAAATTTCGACAGTCAGAAAAAAAATTTCTACGGTGGGAAGGATGAACTAACCGAAGAAAAAAAATTTCGACGGACAGAAAAAAAATTTCGACGGTCTGAAAAAAAATTCCGACGGCGGGAAAGATGAACTAACCGCAGAAAAAAATTTCGACGGTCAGAAAAAAAATTTCGACGGTGGGAAAGATGAACTAACCGAAGAAAAAAAATTTCGACGGACAGAAAAAAAATTTCGACGGTCAGAAAAAAAAATTTCGACGGAAGGAAAGATGAACTAACCGAAGAAAAAAAATTTCGCCGGACAGAAAACAAATTTCGACGGTCAGAAAAAAAATTTCGACGGTGGGAAAGTGAACTAACCGCAGAAAAAAAATTCGACGGTCAGAAAAAAATTTCGACGGTCAGAAAAAAAATTTCGACGGCGGGAAAGATGAACTAACCGAAGAAAAAAAATTTCGACGGTCAGAAAAAAAATTACGACGGTGGGAAAGATGAACTAACCGAAGAAAAAAAATTCGACGGTCAAAAAAAAATTTCGGCGGTCAGAAAAAAGATTTCGACGGCGGGAAAGATGAACTAACCGCAGAAAAAAAATTTCGACGGTCAGAAAAAAATTTCGACGGTCAGAAAAAAATTTCGACGGTGGGAAAGATGAACTAACCGAAGAAAAAAAATTTCGACGGACAGAAAAAAAATTTCGACGGTCAGAAAAAAAATTTCGACGATGGGAAAGATGAACTAACCGAAGAAAAAAAATTTCGACGGACAGAAAAAAAATTTCGACAGTCAGAAAAAAAAATTTCGGCGGTGGGAAAGATGAACTAACCGAAGAAAAAAAATTTCGACGGACAGAAAAAAAATTTCGACGGTCAGAAAAAAAATTTCGACGGTGGTAAAGATGAACTAACCGAAGAAAAAAAATTTAGACGGACAGAAAAAAAATACGACGGTCAGAAAAAAAATTTCGACGGTGGGAAAGATGAACTAACCGAAGAAAAAAAATTTCGACGGACAGAAAAAAAATTTCGGCGGTGGGAAAGATGAACTAACCGAAGAAAAAAAATTTCGACGGTCAGAAAAAAAATTTCGACGGTGGGAAAGATGAACTAACGGAAGAAAAAAAATTTCGACGGACAGTAAAAAAATTTCGACGGTCAGAAAAAAAAATTTCGGCGGTGGGAAAGATGAAAAAAATTTCGACGGACAGAAAAAAAATTTCGACGGTCAGAAAAAAAATTTCGACGGTGGTAAAGATGAACTAACCGAAGAAAAAAAATTTCGACGGACAGAAAAAAAAATACGACGGTCAGAAAAAAATTTCGACGGAGGGAAAGATGAACTAACCGAAGAAAAAAAATTTCGACGGACAGAAAAAAAATTTCGACGGTCAGAAAAAAAATTACGACGGTGGGAAAGATGAACTAACCGAAGAAAAAAAATTCGACGGTCAAAAAAAAATTTCGACGGTCAGAAAAAAGATTTCGACGGCGGGAAAGATGAACTAACCGCAGAAAAAAAATTTCGACGGTCAGAAAAAAATTTCGACGGTCAGAAAAAAAATTTCGACGGTGGGAAAGATGAACTAACCGAAGAAAAAAAATTTCGACGGACAGAAAAAAAATTTCGACGGTCAGTAAAAAAATTTCGACGGTGGGAAAGATGAACTAACCGAAGAAAAAAAATTTCGACGGACAGAAAAAAAATTTCGACGGTCTGAAAAAATTTCCGACGGTGGGAAAGATGAACTAACCGCAGAAAAAAATTTCGACGGTCAGAAAAAAAATTTCGATGGTCAGAAAAAAAATTTCGACGGTGGGAAAGATGAACTAACCGAAGAAAAAAAATTTCGACGGTCAGAAAAAAAATTTCGACGGTGGGAAAGATGAACTAACCGCAGAAAAAAATTTCGACGGTCAGAAAAAAAATTTCGATGGTCAGAAAAAAAATTTCGACGGTGGGAAAGATGAACTAACCGAAGAAAAAAAATTTCGACGGACAGAAAAAAAATTTCGGCGGTGGGAAAGATGAACTAACCGAAGAAAAAAATTTCGACGGTCAGAAAAAAAATTTCGACGGTGGGAAAGATGAACTAACGGAAGAAAAAAAATTTCGACGGACAGTAAAAAAATTTCGACGGTCAGAAAAAAAAATTTCGGCGGTGGGAAAGATGAAAAAAATTTCGACGGACAGAAAAAAAATTTCGACGGTCAGAAAAAAAATTTCGACGGTGGTAAAGATGAACTAACCGAAGAAAAAAAATTTCGACGGACAGAAAAAAAAATACGACGGTCAGAAAAAAAATTTCGACGGTGGGAAAGATGAACTAACCGAAGAAAAAAATTTCGACAGACAGAAAAAAATTTCGACGGTCAGAAAAAAAATTACGACGGTGGGAAAGATGAACTAACCGAAGAAAAAAAATTCGACGGTCAAAAAAAAATTTCGACGGTCAGAAAAAAGATTTCGACGGTGGGAAAGATGAACTAACCGCAGAAAAAAAATTTCGACGGTCAGAAAAAAATTTCGACGGTCAGAAAAAAATTTCGACGGTGGGAAAGATGAACTAACCGAAGAAAAAAAATTTCGACGGACAGAAAAAAAATTTCGACGGTCAGTAAAAAAATTTCGACGGTGGGAAAGATGAACTAACCGAAGAAAAAAAATTTCGACGGACAGAAAAAAAATTTCGACGGTCTGAAAAAAATTCCGACGGTGGGAAAGATGAACTAACCGCAGAAAAAAATTTCGACGGTCAGAAAAAAAATTTCGATGGTCAGAAAAAAAATTTCGACGGTGGGAAAGATGAACTAACCGAAGAAAAAAAATTTCGACGGTCAGAAAAAAAATTTCGACGGTGGGAAAGATGAACTAACCGAAGAAAAAAAATTTCGACGGACAGAAAAAAAATTCGACGGTCAAAAAAAAAATTTCGACGGTGGGAAAGATGAACTAACCGAAGAAAAAAAATTTCGACGGACAGAAAAAAAATTTCGACTGTGGGAAAGATGAACTAACCGAAGAAAAAAAATTTCGACGGTCAGAAAAAAAATTTCGACTGTGGGAAAGATGAACTAACCGAAGAAAAAAAATTTCGACGGTCAGAAAAAAAATTTCGACTGTGGGAAAGATGAACTAACCGAAGAAAAAAAATTTCGACGGACAGAAAAAAAATTTCGACGGGCTGAAAAAAATTCCGACGGTCAGAAAAAAAATTTCGATGGTCAGAAAAAAAATTTCGACGGTGGGAAAGATGAACTAACCGAAGAAAAAAAATTTCGACGGTCAGAAAAAAAATTTCGACGGTGGGAAAGATGAACTAACCGAAGAAAAAAAATTTCGACGGACAGAAAAAAAAATTCGACGGTCAGAAAAAAAATTTCGACGGTGGGAAAGATGAACTAACCGAAGAAAAAAAATTTCGACGGACAGAAAAAAAATTTCGACGGTCAGAAAAAAAAATTTCGACGGTGGGAAAGATGAACTAACCGAAGAAAAAAAAATTCGACGGTCAGAAAAAAAATTTCGACAGTCAGAAAAAAAATTTCGACAGTCAGAAAAAAAATTTCTACGGTGGGAAGGATGAACTAACCGAAGAAAAAAAATTTCGACGGACAGAAAAAAAATTTCGACGGTCTGAAAAAAATTCCGACGGCGGGAAAGATGAACTAACCGCAGAAAAAATTTCGACTGTCAGAAAAAAAATTTCGACGGTGGGAAAGATGAACTAACCGAAGAAAAAAATTTCGACGGACAGAAAAAAAATTTCGACGGTCAGAAAAAAAAATTTCGACGGAAGGAAAGATGAACTAACCGAAGAAAAAAAATTTCGCCGGACAGAAAACAAATTTCGACGGTCAGAAAAAAAATTTCGACGGTGGGAAAGTGAACTAACCGCAGAAAAAAAATTCGACGGTCAGAAAAAAATTTCGACGGTCAGAAAAAAAATTTCGACGGCGGGAAAGATGAACTAACCGAAGAAAAAAAATTTCGACGGTCAGAAAAAAAATTTCGACGGTGGGAAAGATGAACTAACCGAAGAAAAAAAATTTCGACGGACAGAAAAAAAAATTCGACGGTCAGAAAAAAAATTTCGACGGTGGGAAAGATGAACTAACCGAAGAAAAAAAATTTCGCCGGACAGAAAACAAATTTCGACGGTCAGAAAAAAAATTTCGACGGTGGGAAAGTGAACTAACCGCAGAAAAAAAATTCGACGGTCAGAAAAAAATTTCGACGGTCAGAAAAAAAATTTCGACGGCGGGAAAGATGAACTAACCGCAGAAAAAAAATTTCGACGGTCAGAAAAAAAATTTCGAAGGTCAGAAAAAAAATTTCGACGGTGGGAAAGATGAACTAACCGAAGAAAAAAAATTTCGACGGACAGAAAAAAAAGTTCGACGGTCACAAAAAAAATTTCGACGGTGGGAAGGATGAACTAACCGAAGAAAAAAAATTTCGACGGACAGAAAAAAAATTTCGACGGTCAGAAAAAAAAATTTCGGCGGAGGGAAAGATGAACTAACCGAAGAAAAAAAATTTCGACGGTCAGAAAAAAAATTTCGACGGTCAGAAAAAAAATTTCGACGGTGGTAAAGATGAACTAACCGAAGAAAAAAAATTTCGAAGGACAGAAAAAAAATTTCGACGGTCAGAAAAAAAATTTCGATGGTCAGAAAAAAAATTTCGACGGTGGGAAAGATGAACTAACCGAAGAAAAAAAATTTCGACGGACAGAAAAAAAATTTCGACGGTCGGAAAAAAAATTTCGACGGTGGGAAAGATGAACTAACCGAAGAAAAAAAATTTCGACGGACAGAAAAAAAATTTCGACGGTCAGAAAAAAAAATTTCGACGGAGGGAAAGATGAACTAACAGAAGAAAAAAAATTTCGACGGTCAGAAAAAAAATTTCGACGGTCAGAAAAAAAATTTCGACGGTGGGAAGGTGAACTAACCGAAGAAAAAAAATTTCGACGGACAGAAAAAAAATTTCGACGGTCAGAAAAAAAATTTCGGCGGTGGGAAAGATGAACTAACCGAAGAAAAAAATTTCGACGGTCAGAAAAGAAATTTCGACGGTCAGAAAAGAAATTTCGACGGTGGGAAAGATGAACTAACCGCAGAAAAAAAATTTCGACGGACAGAAAAAGAATTTCGACGGTCAGAAAAAAAATTTCGACTGTGGGAAAGATGAACTAACCGAAGAAAAAAATTTCGACGGACAGAAAAAAAATTTCGACGGACAGAAAAAAAAATTCGACGGTGGGAAAGATGAACTAACCGCAGAAAAAAAATTTCGACGGTCAGAAAAAAATTTCGACGGTGGGAAAGATGAACAACCGCAGAAAAAAAATTTCGACGGTCAGAAAAAAGAATTCGACGGTGGCGTCACTTTTTAATTGGTGGGAAACCTGAACGAACCGCAGAAAAAAAATTTCGACGGTCAGAAAAAAATTTTCGACGGTCAGAAAAAAATTTCGACGGTGGGAAAGAAACGAACCGCAGAAAAAAATTGTCGACGGTCAGAAGAAAAATTTCGACGGTCAGAAAAAAATTTTGACGGTGGGAAAGATGAACGAACCGCAGAATAGAAATTTCGGCGGTCAGAAAAAAATTTTCGACGGTCAGAAAAAAAAATTCGACGGTTGGAAAAAAATTTTCGACGGTCAGAAAAAAATTTCGACGGTTGGAAAGATGAACAACCGCAGAAAAAAAATTTCGACGGTCAGAAAAAAATTTTCGACGGTCAGAAAAAAATTTCGACGGTTGGAAAAAAATTTTCGACGGTCAGAAAAAAATTTCGACGGTGGGAAAGATGAACGAACCGCAGAAAAAAAATTTCGACGGTCAGAAAAAAATTTCGACGGTGGCGTCACTTTTTAATTGGTGGGAAACCTGAACTAACCGCAGAACAAGAATTTCGACGGTCAGAAAAAAGAATTCGACGGTTGGAAAGATGAACAACCGCAGAAAAAAAATTTCGACGGTCAGAAATAAGAATTCGACGGTGGCGTCACTTTTTAATTGGTGGGAAACCTGAACAAACCGCAGAACAAGAATTTCGACGGTCAGAAAAAAGAATTCGACGGTGGCGTCACTTTTTAATTGGTGGAAAAGCTGAACTAACCGCAGAACAAGAATTTCGACGGTCAGAAAAAAGAATTCGACGGTGGCGTCACTTTTTAATTGGTGGAAAAGCTGAACTAACCGCAGAACAAGAATTTCGACGGTCAGAAAAAAGAATTCGACGGTGGCGTCACTTTTTAATTGGTGGAAAAGCTGAACTAACCGCAGAACAAGAATTTCGACGGTCAGAAAAAAATTTTCGACGGTCAGAAAAAAAATTTCGACGGTTGGAAAGATGAACAACCGCAGAAAAAAAATTTCGACGGTCAGAAAAAAATTTTCGACGGTCAGAAAAAAATTTCGACGGTGGGAAAGATGAACGAACCGCAGAAAAAAAAATTCGACGGTCAGAAAAAAATTTTCGACGGTCAGAAGAAAATTTCGACGGTGGGAAAGATGAACGAACCGCAGAAAAAAAATTTCGACGGTCAGAAAAAAAATTTCGACGGTCAGAAAAAATTTTCGACGGTCAGAAAAAAAATTTCGACGGTTGGAAAGATGTACAACCGCAGAAAAAAAAATTCGACGGTCAGAAAAAAATTTCGACGGACAGAAAAAAAAATACGACGGTCAGAAAAAAAATTTCGACGGTGGGAAAGATGAACTAACCGAAGAAAAAAAATTTCGACGGACAGAAAAAAAATTTCGACGGTCAGAAAAAAAATTACGACGGTGGGAAAGATGACCTAACCGAAGAAAAAAAATTCGACGGTCAAAAAAAAATTTCGACGGTCAGAAAAAAGATTTCGACGGCGGGAAAGATGAACTAACCGCAGAAAAAAAATTTCGACGGTCAGAAAAAAATTTCGACGGTCAGAAAAAAAATTTCGACGGTGGGAAAGATGAACTAACCGAAGAAAAAAAATTTCGACGGACAGAAAAAAAATTTCGACGGTCAGAAAAAAAATTTCGACTGTGGGAAAGATGAACTAACCGAAGAAAAAAAATTCGACGGACAGAAAAAAAATTTCGACGGTCAGAAAAAAAATTCGACGGTGGGAAAGATGAACTAACCGCAGAAAAAAAATTTCGACGGTCAGAAAAAAAATTTCGATGGTCAGAAAAAAAATTTCGACGGTGGGAAAGATGAACTAACCGCAGAAAAAAAATTTCGACGGTCAGAAAAAAAATTTCGACGGACAGAAAAAAAATTTCGACGGTCAGAAAAAAAATTCGACGGTGGGAAAGATGAACTAACCGCAGAAAAAAAATTTCGACGGTCTGAAAAAAAATTCGACGGACAGAAAAAAAATTTCGACGGTCAGAAAAAAAATTCGATGAACTAACCGCAGAAAAAAAATTTCGACGGTCAGAAAAAAAATTTCGACGGACAGAAAAAAAATTTCGACGGTCAGAAAAAAAATTTCGACGGTGGTAAAGATGAACTAACCGAAGAAAAAAAATTTCGACGGACAGAAAAAAAAATACGACGGTCAGAAAAAATATTTCGACGGTGGGAAAGATGAACTAACCGAAGAAAAAAAATTTCGACGGACAGAAAAAAAATTACGACGGTGGGAAAGATGACCTAACCGAAGAAAAAAAATTCGACGGTCAAAAAAAAATTTCGACGGTCAGAAAAAAGATTTCGACGGCGGGAAAGATGAACTAACCGCAGAAAAAAAATTTCGACGGTCAGAAAAAAATTTCGACGGTCAGAAAAAAAATTTCGACGGTGGGAAAGATGAACTAACCGAAGAAAAAAAATTTCGACGGACAGAAAAAAAATTTCGACGGTCAGAAAAAAAATTTCGACTGTGGGAAAGATGAACTAACCGAAGAAAAAAAATTCGACGGACAGAAAAAAAATTTCGACGGTCAGAAAAAAAATTCGACGGTGGGAAAGATGAACTAACCGCAGAAAAAAAAATTCGACGGTCAGAAAAAAAATTTCGATGGTTAGAAAAAAAATTTCGACGGTGGGAAAGATGAACTAACCGAAGAAAAAAAATTTCGACGGACAGAAAAAAAAATTCGACGGTCAGAAAAAAAATTTCGACGGTGGGAAAGATGAACTAACCGAAGAAAAAAAATTTCGACGGACAGAAAAAAAAATTCGACGGTCAGAAAAAAAATTTCGACGGTGGGAAAGATGAACTAACCGAAGAAAAAAAATTTCGACGGACAGAAAAAAAATTTCGACGGTCAGAAAAAAAAATTTCGGCGGTGGGAAAGATGAACTAACCGAAGAAAAAAAATTTCGACGGTCAGAAAAAAAATTTCGACGGTGGGAAGGATGAACTAACCGAAGAAAAAAAATTTCGACGGTGGGAATAATAATAATAATAATAATCCACGCCTTAACATCCCCCAACAGCTTTCGCCACTACGGGGGCATCGGCAGGCCCGAATTATCATTATTATGGCCCGCGTCTGTGGCACGTCTTAAGTTGTTTGGCTTTCAGCATTCGCCGTGGAGTAAAGGAAAACCACAGAAAAACCTTTACTCTGAAAGCAGGGCGTTGGATTCGAACCAACGTCCCCCAGACTGATAGCCAAGCGCGCTACCACTCCACCACAGTCTGGCTTAGGGAAAGATGAACTAACCGAAGAAAAAAAATTTCGACGGACAGAAAAAAAATTTCGACAGTCAGAAAAAAAAATTTCGGCGGTGGGAAAGATGAACTAACCGAAGAAAAAAAATTTCGACGGACAGAAAAAAATTTCGACGGTCAGAAAAAAAATTTCGACGGTGGGAAAGATGAACTAACCGAAGAAAAAAAATTTCGACGGACAGAAAAAAATTTCGACGGTCAGAAAAAAAATTTCGACGGTGGGAAAGATGAACTAACCGAAGAAAAAAAAGTTCCACGGACAGAGAAAAAATTTCGACGGTCAGAAAAAAAATTTCGACGGTGGGAAAGATGAACTAACCGAAGAAAAAAAATTTCGACGGACAGAAAAAAAATTTCGACAGTCAGAAAAAAAAATTTCGGCGGTGGGAAAGATGAACTAACCGAAGAAAAAAAATTTCGACGGACAGAAAAAAAATTCGACGGTCAGAAAAAAAATTTCGACGGTGGGAATAATAATAATAATAATAATCCACGCCTTAACATCCCCCAACAGCTTTCGCCACTACGGGGGCATCGGCAGGCCCGAATTATCATTATTATGGCCCGCGTCTGTGGCACGTGGCACGTGGCTTACCACTCCACCACAGTCTGGCTTAGGGAAAGATGAACTAACCGAAGAAAAAAAATTCGACGGACAGAAAAAAAATTTCGACGGTCAGAAAAAAAATTTCGACGGTGGGAAAGATGAACTAACCGAAGAAAAAAAATTTCGACGGACAGAAAAAAAAATTTCGACGGTCAGAAAAAAAATTTCGACGGTGGGAAAGATGAACTAACCGAAGAAAAAAAATTTCGACGGACAGAAAAAAATTTCGACGGTCAGAAAAAAAATTTCGACGGTGGGAAAGATGAACTAACCGAAGAAAAAAAAGTTCCACGGACAGAGAAAAAATTTCGACGGTCAGAAAAAAAATTTCGACGGTGGGAAAGATGAACTAACCGAAGAAAAAAAATTTCGACGGACAGAAAAAAAATTTCGACAGTCAGAAAAACAAATTTCGGCGGTGGGAAAGATGAACTAACCGAAGAAAAAAAATTTCGACGGACAGAAAAAAATTTCGACGGTCAGAAAAAAAATTTCGACGGTGGGAATAATAATAATAATAATAATCCACGCCTTAACATCCCCCAACAGCTTTCGCCACTACGGGGGCATCGGCAGGCCCGAATTATCATTATTATGGCCCGCGTCTGTGGCACGTGGCACGTGGCTTACCACTCCACCACAGTCTGGCTTAGGGAAAGATGAACTAACCGAAGAAAAAAAATTCGACGGACAGAAAAAAAATTTCGACGGTCAGAAAAAAAATTTCGGCGGTGGGAAAGATGAACTAACCGAAGAAAAAAAATTTCGACGGACAGAAAAAAAATTTCGACGGTCAGAAAAAAAATTTCGACGGTGGGAAAGATGAACTAACCGAAGAAAAAAAAGTTCCACGGACAGAGAAAAAATTTCGACGGTCAGAAAAAAAATTTCGACGGTGGGAAAGATGAACTAACCGAAGAAAAAAAATTTCGACGGACAGAAAAAAATTTCGACGGTCAGAAAAAAAATTTCGACGGTGGGAATAATAATAATAATAATAATCCACGCCTTAACATCCCCCAACAGCTTTCGCCACTACGGGGGCATCGGCAGGCCCGAATTATCATTATTATGGCCCGCGTCTGTGGCACGTGGCACGTGGCTTACCACTCCACCACAGTCTGGCTTAGGGAAAGATGAACTAACCGAAGAAAAAAAATTTCGACGGACAGAAAAAAATTTCGACGGTCAGAAAAAAATTTTCGACGGTGGGAAAGATGAACTAACCGAAGAAAAAAAATTCGACGGACAGAAAAAAAATTTCGACGGTCAGAAAAAAAATTTCGACGGTGGGAAAGATGAACTAACCGAAGAAAAAAAATTTCGACGGACAGAAAAAAAAATTTCGACGGTCAGAAAAAAAATTTCGACGGTGGGAAAGATGAACTAACCGAAGAAAAAAAATTCGACGGACAGAAAAAAAATTTCGACGGTCAGAAAAAAAATTTCGACGGTGGGAAAGATGAGCTAACCGAAGAAAAAAAATTTCGACGGACAGAAAAAAAATTTCGGCGGTCAGAAAAAAAATTTCGACGGTGGGAAAGATGAACTAACCGAAGAAAAAAAATTTCGACGGACAGAAAAAAAAATTCGACGGTCAGAAAAAAAATTTCGACGGTGGGAAAGATGAACTAACCGAAGAAAAAAAATTTCGACGGACAGAAAAAAAATTTCGACGGTCAGAAAAAAAATTACGACGGTCAGAAAAAAAATTTCGACGGTGGGAAGGATGAACTAACCGAAGAAAAAAAATTTCGACGGACAGAAAAAAAATTTCGACGGTCTGAAAAAAATTCCGACGGTGGGAAAGATGAACTAACCGCAGAAAAAAATTTCGACGGTCAGAAAAAAAATTTCGATGGTCAGAAAAAAAATTTCGACGGTGGGAAAGATGAACTAACCGAAGAAAAAAAATTTCGACGGTCAGAAAAAAATTTCGACGGTGGGAAAGATGAACTAACCGAAGAAAAAAAATTTCGACGGACAGAAAAAAAAATCGACGGTCAGAAAAAAAATTTCGACGGTGGGAAAGATGAACTAACCGAAGAAAAAAAATTTCGACGGGCAGAAAAAAAATTTCGACGGTCAGAAAAAAAATTACGACGGTGGGAAAGATGAACTAACCGAAGAAAAAAAATTCGACGGTCAAAAAAAAATTTCGACGGTCAGAAAAAAAATTTCGACGGCGCTTTCCCGCCGTCGAAATTTTTTTTCTGACCGTCGAAATTTTTTTTTGAACTAACCGAAGAAAAAAAATTCGACGGACAGAAAAAAAATTTCGACGGTCAGAAAAAAAATTCGACGGTGGGAAAGATGAACTAACCGCAGAAAAAAAATTTCGACGGTCAAAAAAAAAATTTCGATGGTCAGAAAAAAAATTTCGACGGTGGGAAAGATGAACTAACCGAAGAAAAAAAATTTCGACGGTCAGAAAAAAAATTTCGACGGTGGGAAAGATGAACTAACCGAAGAAAAAAAATTTCGGCGGACAGAAAAAAAAATTCGACGGTCAGAAAAAAATTTCGACGGTGGGAAAGATGAACTATCCGAAGAAAAAAAATTTCGACGGACAGAAAAAAAATTTTGACTGTGGGAAAGATGAACTAACCGAAGAAAAAAAATTTCGACGGTCAGAAAAAAAATTTCGACTGTGGGAAAGATGAACTAACCGAAGAAAAAAAATTTCGACGGTCAGAAAAAAAATTTCGACTGTGGGAAAGATGAACTAACCGAAGAAAAAAAATTTCGACGGACAGAAAAAAAATTTCGACGGTCTGAAAAAAATTCCGACGGTGGGAAAGATGAACTAACCGCAGAAAAAAATTTCGACGGTCAGAAAAAAAATTTCGATGGTCAGAAAAAAAATTTCGACGGTCAGAAAAAAAAATTTCGACGGTGGGAAAGATGAACTAACCGAAGAAAAAAAATTTCGACGGACAGAAAAAAAAATTCGACGGTCAGAAAAAAAATTTCGACGGTGGGAAAGATGAACTAACAGAAGAAAAAAAATTTCGACGGACAGAAAAAAAATTTCGACGGTCAGAAAAAAAAATTTCGACGGTGGGACATCTTTCCGAAATTTTTTTTCTGACCGTCGAATTTTTTTCTCTTCGGTTAGTTCATCGGTTAGTTAACCGAAGAAAAAAAAGTGGGAAAGATGAACTAACCGAAGAAAAAAAATTTCGACGGTCAGAAAACAAATTTCGACGGTGGGAAAGATGAACTAACCGAAGAAAAAAAATTTCGACGGTCAGAAAAAAAAATTTCGACGGTGGGAAAGATGAACTAACCGAAGAAAAAAAAATTCGACGGTCAGAAAAAAAATTTCGACAGTCAGAAAAAAAATTTCGACAGTCAGAAAAAAAATTTCTACGGTGGGAAGGATGAACTAACCGAAGAAAAAAAATTTCGACGGACAGAAAAAAAATTTCGACGGTCAGAAAAAAAAATTTCGACGGGAGGAAAGATGAACTAACCGAAGAAAAAAAATTTCGCCGGACAGAAAACAAATTTCGACGGTCAGAAAAAAAATTTCGACGGTGGGAAAGATGAACAACCGCGGAAAAAAAAATTCGACGGTCAGAAAAAAGAATTCGACGGTGGCGTCACTTTTTAATTGGTGGAAAAGCTGAACTAACCGCAGAACAAGAATTTCGACGGTCAGAAAAAAGAATTCGACGGTGGCGTCACTTTTTAATTGGTGGGAAACCTGAACCAACCGCAGAACAAGAATTTCGACGGTCAGAAAAAAGAATTCGACGGTGGCGTCACTTTTTAATTGGTGGAAAAGCTGAACTAACCGCAGAACAAGAATTTCGACGGTCAGAAAAAAGAATTCGACGGTGGCGTCACTTTTTAATTGGTGGGAAACCTGAACCAACCGCAGAACAAGAATTTCGACGGTCAGAAAAAAGAATTCGACGGTGGCGTCACTTTTTAATTGGTGGAAAAGCTGAACTAACCGCAGAACAAGAATTTCGACGGTCAGAAAAAAGAATTCGACGGTGGCGTCACTTTTTAATTGGTGGGAAACCTGAACCAACCGCAGAACAAGAATTTCGACGGTCAGAAAAAAGAATTCGACGGTGGCGTCACTTTTTAATTGGTGGAAAAGCTGAACCAACCGCAGAACAAGAATTTCGACGGTCAGAAAAAAGAATTCGACGGTGGCGTCACTTTTTAATTGGTGGGAAACCTGAACCAACCGCAGAACAAGAATTTCGACTGTCAGAAAAAAAGAATTCGACGGTGGCGTCACTTTTTAATTGGTGGAAAAGCTGAACTAACCGCAGAACAAGAATTTCGACGGTCAGAAAAAAGAATTCGACGGTGGCGTCACTTTTTAATTGGTGGAAAAGCTGAACTAACCGCAGAACAAGAATTTCGACGGTCAGAAAAAAGAATTCGACGGTGGCGTCACTTTTTAATTGGTGGGAAACCTGAACTAACCGCAGAACAAGAATTTCGACCGTCAGAAAAAAGAATTCGACGGTTGGAAAGATGAACAACCGCAGAAAAAAATTTCGACGGTTGGAAAGATGAACACCGCAGAAAAAAATTTCGACGAACGAACCGCAGAAAAAAAATTTCGACTGTCAGAAAAAAATTTTCGACGGTCAGAAAAAAATTTCGACGGTGGAAAAGACGAACGAACCGCAGAAAAAAAATTTCGACGGTCAGAAAAAAATTTTCGACGGTCAGAAAAAAATTTCGACGGTGGGAAAGAAACGAACCGCAGAAAAAAAAATGTCGACGGTCAGAAAAAAAATTTCGACGGTGGGAAAGATGAACGAATCGCAGAAAAAAAATTTCGACGGTCAGAAAAAAATTTTCGGCGGTCAGAAAAAAAATTTCGACGGTTGGAAAGATGAACAACCGCAGAAAAAAAATTTCGACGGTCAGAAAAAAGAATTCGACGGTGGCGTCACTTTTTAATTGGTGGGAAACCTGAACTAACCGCAGAACAAGAATTTCGACGGTCAGAAAAAAGAATTCGACGGTGGCGTCACTTTTTAATTGGTGGAAAAGCTGAACTAACCGCAGAACAAGAATTTCGACGGTCAGAAAAAAGAATTCGACGGTGGCGTCACTTTTTAATTGGTGGGAAACCTGAACTAACCGCAGAACAAGAATTTCGACGGTCAGAAAAAAGAATTCGACGGTGGCGTCACTTTTTAATTGGTGGAAAAGCTGAACTAACCGCAGAACAAGAATTTCGACGGTCAGAAAAAAGAATTCGACGGTGGCGTCACTTTTTAATTGGTGGGAAACCTGAACTAACCGCAGAACAAGAATTTCGACCGTCAGAAAAAAGAATTCGACGGTTGGAAAGATGAACAACCGCAGAAAAAAATTTCGACGGTTGGAAAGATGAACACCGCAGAAAAAAATTTCGACGAACGAACCGCAGAAAAAAAATTTCGACGGTCAGAAAAAAATTTTCGACGGTCAGAAAAACATTTCGACGGTGGGAAAGACGAACGAACCGCAGAAAAAAAATTTCGACGGTCAGAAAAAAATTTTCGACGGTCAGAAAAAAATTTCGGCGGTGGGAAAGAAACGAACCGCAGAAAAAAAATGTCGACGGTCAGAAAAAAAATTTCGACGGTCAGAAAAAAATTTCGACGGTGGGAAAAAAATTTTGACGGTGGGAAAGATGAACGAACCGCAGAATAGAAATTTCGGCGGTCAGAAAAAAATTTTCGACGGTCAGAAAAAAAAATTCGACGGTTGGAAAGATGAACAACCGCAGAAAAAAAATTTCGACGGTCAGAAAAAAAATTTCGACGGTTGGAAAGATGAACGAACCGCAGAAAAAAAATTTCGACGGTCAGAAAAAAATTTCGGCGGTGGGAAAGATGAACGAACCGCAGAAAAAAAATTTCGACGGTCAGAAAAAAATTTTCGACGGTCAGAAAACAAATTTCGACGGTCAGAAAAAGATTTTCGACGGACAGAAAAAAATTTCGACGGTGGGAAAGATGAACTAACCGAAGAAAAAAAATTTCGACGGACAGAAAAAAAATTTCGACGGTCAGAAAAAAAATTACGACGGTCAGAAAAAAAATTTCGACGGTGGGAAGGATGAACTAACCAAAGAAAAAAAATTTCGACGGACAGAAAAAAAATTTCGACGGTCTGAAAAAAATTCCGACGGTGGGAAAGATGAACTAACCGCAGAAAAAAATTTCGACGGTCAGAAAAAAAATTTCGATGGTCAGAAAAAAAAATTCGACGGTGGGAAAGATGAACTAACCGAAGAAAAAAAATTTCGACGGTCAGAAAAAAAATTTCGACGGTGGGAAAGATGAACTAACCGAAGAAAAAAAATTTCGACGGACAGAAAAAAAAATCGACGGTCAGAAAAAAAATTTCGACGGTGGGAAAGATGAACTAACCGAAGAAAAAAAATTTCGACGGACAGAAAAAAAATTTCGACGGTCAGAAAAAAAATTACGACGGTGGGAAAGATGAACTAACCGAAGAAAAAAAATTCGACGGTCAAAAAAAAATTTCGACGGTCAGAAAAAAAATTTCGACGGCGCTTTCCCGCCGTCGAAATTTTTTTTCTGACCGTCGAAATTTTTTTTTGAGCTAACCGAAGAAAAAAAATTCGACGGACAGAAAAAAAATTTCGACGGTCAGAAAAAAAATTCGACGGTGGGAAAGATGAACTAACCGCAGAAAAAAAATTTCGACGGTCAGAAAAAAAATTTCGATGGTCAGAAAAAAAATTTCGACGGTGGGAAAGATGAACTAACCGAAGAAAAAAAATTTCGACGGTCAGAAAAAAAATTTCGACGGTGGGAAAGATGAACTAACCGAAGAAAAAAAATTTCGACGGACAGAAAAAAAAATTCGACGGTCAGAAAAAAATTTCGACGGTGGGAAAGATGAACTAACCGAAGAAAAAAAATTTCGACGGACAGAAAAAAAATTTCGACTGTGGGAAAGATGAACTAACCGAAGAAAAAAAATTTCGACGGTCAGAAAAAAAATTTCGACTGTGGGAAAGATGAACTAACCGAAGAAAAAAAATTTCGACGGTCAGAAAAAAAATTTCGACTGTGGGAAAGATGAACTAACCGCAGAAAAAAAATTTCGACGGTCAGAAAAAAAATTTCGATGGTCAGAAAAAAAATTTCGACGGTGGGAAAGATGAACTAACCGCAGAAAAAAAATTTCGACGGTCAGAAAAAAAATTTCGACGGACAGAAAAAAAATTTCGACGGTCAGAAAAAAAATTCGACGGTGGGAAAGATGAACCAACCGCAGAAAAAAAATTTCGACGGTCAGAAAAAAAATTCGACGGACAGAAAAAAAATTTCGACGGTCAGAAAAAAAATTCGACGGTGGGAAAGATGAACTAACCGCAGAAAAAAAAATTCGACGGTCAGAAAAAAAATTTCGATGGTCAGAAAAAAAATTTCGACGGTGGGAAAGATGAACTAACCGAAGAAAAAAAATTTCGACGGTCAGAAAAAAAATTTCGACGGTGGGAAAGATGAACTAACCGAAGAAAAAAAATTTCGACGGACAGAAAAAAAAATTCGACGGTCAGAAAAAAAATTTCGACGGTGGGAAAGATGAACTAACCGAAGAAAAAAAATTTCGACGGACAGAAAAAAAATTTCGGCGGTCAGAAAAAAAAAATTCGGCGGTGGGAAAGATGAACTAACCGAAGAAAAAAAATTTCGACGGTCAGAAAAAAAATTTCGACGGTCAGAAAAAAAATTACGACGGTCAGAAAAAAAATTTCGACGGTGGGAAGGATGAACTAACCGAAGAAAAAAAATTTCGACGGACAGAAAAAAAATTTCGACGGTCTGAAAAAAATTCCGACGGTGGGAAAGATGAACTAACCGCAGAAAAAAATTTCGACGGTCAGAAAAAAAATTTCGATGGTCAGAAAAAAAATTTCGACGGTGGGAAAGATGAACTAACCGAAGAAAAAAAATTTCGACGGACAGAAAAAAAAATTCGACGGTCAGAAAAAAAATTTCGACGGTGGGAAAGATGAACTAACCGAAGAAAAAAAATTTCGACGGACAGAAAAAAAATTTCGACGGTCAGAAAAAAAATTACGACGGTCAGAAAAAAAATTTCGACGGTGGGAAGGATGAACTAACCGAAGAAAAAAAATTTCGACGGACAGAAAAAAAATTTCGACGGTCTGAAAAAAATTCCGACGGTGGGAAAGATGAACTAACCGCAGAAAAAAATTTCGACGGACAGGAAAAAAAATTCGACGGTCAGAAAAAAATTTCGACGGTGGGAAAGATGAACTAACCGAAGAAAAAAAATTTCGACGGACAGAAAAAAAATTTCGACTGTGGGAAAGATGAACTAACCGAAGAAAAAAAATTTCGACGGTCAGAAAAAAAATTTCGACTGTGGGAAAGATGAACTAACCGAAGAAAAAAAATTTCGCCGGCAGAAAAAAAATTTCGACGGGCTGAAAAAAATTCCGACGGTCAGAAAAAAAATTTCGATGGTCAGAAAAAAAATTTCGACGGTGGGAAAGATGAACTAACCGAAGAAAAAAAATTTCGACGGTCAGAAAAAAAATTTCGACGGTGGGAAAGATGAACTAACCGAAGAAAAAAAATTTCGACGGACAGAAAAAAAAATTCGACGGTCAGAAAAAAATTTCGACGGTGGGAAAGATGAACTAACCGAAGAAAAAAAATTTCGACGGTCAGAAAAAAAAATTTCGACGGTGGGAAAGATGAACTAACCGAAGAAAAAAAATTTCGACGGACAGAAAAAAAAATTCGACGGTCAGAAAAAAAATTTCGACGGTGGGAAAGATAAACTAACAGAAGAAAAAAAATTTCGACGGACAGAAAAAAAATTTCGACGGTCAGAAAAAAAAATTTCGACGGTGGGAAAGATGAACTAACCGAAGAAAAAAAAATTCGACGGTCAGAAAAAAAATGTCGACAGTCAGAAAAAAAATTTCGACAGTCAGAAAAAAAATTTCTACGGTGGGAAGGATGAACTAACCGAAGAAAAAAAATTTCGACGGACAGAAAAAAAATTTCGACGGTCTGAAAAAAAATTCCGACGGCGGGAAAGATGAACTAACCGCAGAAAAAAATTTCGACGGTCAGAAAAAAAATTTCGATGGTCAGAAAAAAAATTCCGACGGCGGGAAAGATGAACTAACCGAAGAAAAAAAATTTCGACGGTCAGAAAAAAAATTTCGACGGTGGGAAAGATGAACTAACCGAAGAAAAAAAATTTCGACGGTCAGAAAAAAAAATTTCGACGGTGGGAAAGATGAACTAACCGAAGAAAAAAAAATTCGACGGTCAGAAAAAAAATTTCGACAGTCAGAAAAAAAATTTCGACAGTCAGAAAAAAAATTTCTACGGTGGGAAGGATGAACTAACCGAAGAAAAAAAATTTCGACGGACAGAAAAAAAATTTCGACGGTCAGAAAAAAAAATTTCGACGGAAGGAAAGATGAACTAACCGAAGAAAAAAAATTTCGCCGGACAGAAAACAAATTTCGACGGTCAGAAAAAAAATTTCGACGGTGGGAAAGATGAACAACCGCGGAAAAAAAATTCGACGGTCAGAAAAAAGAATTCGACGGTGGCGTCACTTTTTAATTGGTGGAAAAGCTGAACTAACCGCAGAACAAGAATTTCGACGGTCAGAAAAAAGAATTCGACGGTGGCGTCACTTTTTAATTGGTGGGAAACCTGAACCAACCGCAGAACAAGAATTTCGACGGTCAGAAAAAAGAATTCGACGGTGGCGTCACTTTTTAATTGGTGGAAAAGCTGAACTAACCGCAGAACAAGAATTTCGACGGTCAGAAAAAAGAATTCGACGGTGGCGTCACTTTTTAATTGGTGGGAAACCTGAACCAACCGCAGAACAAGAATTTCGACGGTCAGAAAAAAGAATTCGACGGTGGCGTCACTTTTTAATTGGTGGAAAAGCTGAACTAACCGCAGAACAAGAATTTCGACTGTCAGAAAAAAAGAATTCGACGGTGGCGTCACTTTTTAATTGGTGGAAAAGCTGAACTAACCGCAGAACAAGAATTTCGACGGTCAGAAAAAAGAATTCGACGGTGGCGTCACTTTTTAATTGGTGGAAAAGCTGAACTAACCGCAGAACAAGAATTTCGACGGTCAGAAAAAAGAATTCGACGGTGGCGTCACTTTTTAATTGGTGGAAAAGCTGAACTAACCGCAGAACAAGAATTTCGACGGTCAGAAAAAAGAATTCGACGGTGGCGTCACTTTTTAATTGGTGGGAAACCTGAACTAACCGCAGAACAAGAATTTCGACCGTCAGAAAAAAGAATTCGACGGTTGGAAAGATGAACAACCGCAGAAAAAAATTTCGACGGTTGGAAAGATGAACACCGCAGAAAAAAATTTCGACGAACGAACCGCAGAAAAAAAATTTCGACTGTCAGAAAAAAATTTTCGACGGTCAGAAAAAAATTTCGACGGTGGAAAAGACGAACGAACCGCAGAAAAAAAATTTCGACGGTCAGAAAAAAATTTTCGACGGTCAGAAAAAAATTTCGACGGTGGGAAAGAAACGAACCGCAGAAAAAAAATGTCGACGGTCAGAAAAAAATTTCGACGGTGGGAAAGATGAACGAATCGCAGAAAAAAAATTTCGACGGTCAGAAAAAAATTTTCGGCGGTCAGAAAAAAAATTTCGACGGTTGGAAAGATGAACAACCGCAGAAAAAAAATTTCGACGGTCAGAAAAAAGAATTCGACGGTGGCGTCACTTTTTAATTGGTGGGAAACCTGAACTAACCGCAGAACAAGAATTTCGACGGTCAGAAAAAAGAATTCGACGGTGGCGGCACTTTTTAATTGGTGGAAAAGCTGAACTAACCGCAGAACAAGAATTTCGACGGTCAGAAAAAAGAATTCGACGGTGGCGTCACTTTTTAATTGGTGGGAAACCTGAACTAACCGCAGAACAAGAATTTCGACGGTCAGAAAAAAGAATTCGACGGTGGCGTCACTTTTTAATTGGTGGAAAAGCTGAACTAACCGCAGAACAAGAATTTCGACGGTCAGAAAAAAGAATTCGACGGTGGCGTCACTTTTTAATTGGTGGGAAACCTGAACTAACCGCAGAACAAGAATTTCGACCGTCAGAAAAAAGAATTCGACGGTTGGAAAGATGAACAACCGCAGAAAAAAATTTCGACGGTTGGAAAGATGAACACCGCAAAAAAAAAAATTCGCCGAACGAACCGCAGAAAAAAAATTTCGACGGTCAGAAAAAAATTTTCGACGGTCAGAAAAAAATTTCGACGGTGGGAAAGACGAACGAACCGCAGAAAAAAAATTTCGACGGTCAGAAAAAAATTTTCGACGGTCAGAAAAAAATTTCGGCGGTGGGAAAGAAACGAACCGCAGAAAAAAAATGTCGACGGTCAGAAAAAAAATTTCGACGGTCAGAAAAAAATTTCGACGGTGGGAAAAAAATTTTGACGGTGGGAAAGATGAACGAACCGCAGAATAGAAATTTCGGCGGTCAGAAAAAAATTTTCGACGGTCAGAAAAAAAAATTCGACGGTTGGAAAGATGAACAACCGCAGAAAAAAAATTTCGACGGTCAGAAAAAAAATTTCGACGGTTGGAAAGATGAACGAACCGCAGAAAAAAAATTTCGACGGTCAGAAAAAAATTTCGGCGGTGGGAAAGATGAACGAACCGCAGAAAAAAAATTTCGACGGTCAGAAAAAAATTTTCGACGGTCAGAAAACAAATTTCGACGGTCAGAAAAAGATTTTCGACGGACAGAAAAAAATTTCGACGGTGGGAAAGATGAACGAACCGCAGAAAAAAATTTCGACGGTCAGAAAAAAATTTTCGACGGTCAGAAAAAAAATTTCGACGGTGGGAAAGATGAACAACCGCAGAAAAAAAAAAATCGACGGTCAGAAAAAAATTTTCGACGGTCAGAAAAAAATTTCGACGGTGGGAAAGATGAACGAACCGCAGAAGAAAAATTTCGACGGTCAGAAAAAAATTTTCGGCGGTCAGAAAAAAATTTCGACGGTGGGAAAGATGAACGGACCGCAGAAAAAAAATTTCGACGGTCAGAAAAAAATTTTCGACGGTCAGAAAAAAAATATCGACGGTCGGAAAGATGAACGGACGGCAGAAAAAAAATTTCGACGGTCAGAAAAAAAATTTCGACGGTCAGAAAAAAATTTTCGACGGTCAGAGAAAGATTTCGACGGTGGGAAAGATGAACGAACCTCAGAAAAAAAATTTCGACGGTCAGAAAAAAATTTTCGACGGTCAGAAAAAAATTTCGACGGCGGGAAAGATGAACGAAACGCAGAAAAAAATTTTCGACGGTCAGAAAAAAATTTCGACGGCGGGAAAGATGAACGAAACGCAGAAAAAAAATTTCGACGGTCAGAACAAAAAAAATTTCGACGGTCAGAAAAAAAATTTCGACGGTTGGAAATATGAACAACCGCAGAAAAAAATTTCGACGGTCAGAAAAAAATTTTCGACGGTCAGAAAAAAATTCCGACGGTTGGAAAGATGAACAACCGCAGAAAAAAAATTTCGACGGTGGGAAAGATGAACGAACCGCAGAAAAAAAAATTTCGACGGTCAGAAAAAAATTTTCGACGGTCAGAAAAAATTTTTCGACGGTAGGAAAGATGAACGAACCGCAGAAAAAAAATTTCGGCGGTCAGAAAAAAATTTTCGACGGTTGGAAAGATGAACGAACCGCAGAAAAAAAAGTTCGACGGTCAGAAAAAAATTTTCGACGGTCAGAAAAAAAATTTCGACGGTTGGAAAGATGAACAACCGCAGAAAAAAAATTTCGACGGTCAGAAAAAAATTTTCGACGGTCAGAAAAAAATTTCGACGGTGGGAAAGATGAACGAACCGCAGAAAAAAAATTTCGACGGTCAGAAAAAAATTTTCGACGGTCAGAAAAAAATTTCGACGGTTGGAAAAAAATTTTCGACGGTCAGAAAAAAATTTCGACGGTGGGAAAGATGAACGAACCGCAGAAAAAAAATTTCGACGGTCAGAAAAAAATTTTCGACGGTCAGAAAAAAATTTCGACGGTTGGAAAGATGAACAACCGCAGAAAAAAAATTTCGACGGTCAGAAAAAAATTTTCGACGGTCAGAAAAAAATTTCGACGGTGGGAAAGATGAACGAACCGCAGAAAAAAAATTTCGACGGCCAGAAAAAAATTTTCGACGGTCAGAAAAAAATTTCGGCGGTGGTTCGATTATTCCCACCAGTTAAAAAATGACGCCACTATCGAAAAATTTTTTCTGTGGTTGGTTCAGCTATTCCCACCAGTTAAAAAATGACGCCACCATCGAAAAATTTTTTCTGCGGTTGGTTCGATTATTCCCACCAGTTAAAAAATGACGCGACCATCGAAAATTTTTTTCTGTGGTTGGTTCGATTATTCCCACCAGTTAAAAAATGACGCGACCACCGAAAAATTTTTTCTGTGGTTGGTTCGATTATTCCCACCAGTTAAAAAATGACGCCACCATCGAAAAATTTTTTCTGTGGTTGGTTCGATTATTCCCGCCAGTTAAAAAATGACGCGACCATCGAAAAATTTTTTCTGTGGTTGGTTCGATTATTCCCACCAGTTAAAAAATGACGCGACCATCGAAAAATGTTTTCTGTGGTTGGTTCGATTATTCCCACCAGTTAAAAAATGACGCGACCATCGAAAAATTTTTTCTGTGGTTGGTTCAGCTATTCCCACCAGTTAAAAAATGACGCGACCATCGAAAAATTTTTTCTGTGGTTGGTTCCGCTATTCCCACCAGTTAAAAAATGACGCGACCATCGAAAAATTTTTTCTGTGGTTGGTTCGATTATTCCCACCAGTAAAAAAATGACGCCACCATCGAAAAATATTTTCTGAGGTTGGTTCAGCTATTCCCACCAGTTAAAAAATGACGCGACCATCGAAAAATTTATTCTGTGGTTGGTTCAGCTATTCCCCCAGTTAAAAAATGACGTCACCATCGAAAAATATTTTCTGTGGTTGGTTCGATTATTCCCACCAGTTAAAAAATGAAGCGACCATCGAAAATTTTTTTCTGTGGTTGGTTCGATTATTCCCACCAGTTAAAAAATGACGCGACCATCGAAAAATTTTTTCTGTGGTTGGTTCAGCTATTCCCACCAGTTAAAAAATGACGCCACCATCGAAAAATTTTTTCTGTGGTTGGTTCGATTATTCCCACCAGTTAAAAAATGACGCGACCATCGAAAATTTTTTTCTGTGGTTGGTTCGATTATTCCCACCAGTTAAAAAATGACGCGACCACCGAAAAATTTTTTCTGTGGTTGGTTCGATTATTCCCACCAGTTAAAAAATGACGCCACCATCGAAAAATTTTTTCTGTGGTTGGTTCGATTATTCCCGCCAGTTAAAAAATGACGCGACCATCGAAAAATTTTTTCTGTGGTTGGTTCGATTATTCCCACCAGTTAAAAAATGACGCGACCATCGAAAAATGTTTTCTGTGGTTGGTTCGATTATTCCCACCAGTTAAAAAATGACGCGACCATCGAAAAAATTTTTCTGTGGTTGGTTCAGCTATTCCCACCAGTTAAAAAATGACGCGACCATCGAAAAATTTTTTCTGTGGTTGGTTCCGCTATTCCCACCAGTTAAAAAATGACGCGACCATCGAAAAATTTTTTCTGTGGTTGGTTCAGCTATTCCCACCAGTTAAAAAATGACGCCACCATCGAAAAATTTTTTCTGTGGTTGGTTCGATTATTCCCACCAGTTAAAAAATGACGCGACCATCGAAAATTTTTTTCTGTGGTTGGTTCGATTATTCCCACCAGTTAAAAAATGACGCGACCATCGAAAATTTTTTTCTGTGGTTGGTTCAGCTATTCCCACCAGTTAAAAAATGACGCCACCATCGAAAAATTTTTTCTGTGGTTGGTTCGATTATTCCCACCAGTTCAAAAATGACGCGACCATCGAAAATTTTTTTCTGTGGTTGGTTCGATTATTCCCACCAGTTAAAAAATGACGCGACCACCGAACATTTTTTTCTGTGGTTGGTTCAGCTATTCCCACCAGTTAAAAAATGACGCCACCATCGAAAAATTTTTTCTGTGGTTGGTTCAGCTATTCCCACCAGTTAAAAAATGACGCGACCATCGAAAAATTTTTTCTGTGGTTGGTTCGATTATTCCCACCAGTTAAAAAATGACGCCACCATCGAAAAATTTTTTCTGTGGTTGGTTCGATTATTCCCACCAGTTAAAAAATGACGCGACCATCGAAAATTTTTTTCTGTGGTTGGTTCAGCTATTCCCACCAGTTAAAAAATGACGCCACCATCGAAAAATTTTTTCTGTGGTTGGTTCGATTATTCCCACCAGTTAAAAAATGACGCGACCATCTAAAAATTTTTTCTGTGGTTGGTTCAGCTATTCCCACCAGTTAAAAAATGACGCGACCATCGAAAAATTTTTTCTGTGGTTGGTTCGATTATTCCCACCAGTTAAAAAATGACGCGACCATCGAAAAATTTTTTCTGTGGTTGGTTCGATTATTCCCACCAGTTAAAAAATAACGCGACCATCGAAAAATTTTTTCTGTGGTTGGTTCGATTATTCCCACCAGTTAAAAAATGACGCGACCATCGAAAATTTTTTTCTGTGGTTGGTTCAGCTATTCCCACCAGTTAAAAAATGACGCGGCCATCGAAAAAATTTTTCTGTGGTTGGTTCGATTATTCCCACCAGTTAAAAAATGACGCGACCATCGAAAATTTTTTTCTGTTGGTTCAGCTATTCCCACCAGTTAAAAAATGACGCCACCATCGAAAAAATTTTTCTGTGGTTGGTTCGATTATTCCCACCAGTTAAAAAATGACGCGACCATCGAAAAAATTTTCTGTGGTTGGTTCGATTATTCCCACCAGTTAAAAAATGACGCGACCATCGAAAAATTTTTTCTGTGGTTGGTTCAGCTATTCCCACCAGTTAAAAAATGACGCGACCATCGAAAAATTTTTTCTGTGGTTGGTTCGATTATTCCCACCAGTTAAAAAATGACGCGACCATCGAAAATTTTTTTCTGTGGTTGGTTCAGCTATTCCCACCAGTTAAAAAATGACGCCACCATCGAAAAATTTTTTCTGTGGTTGGTTCGATTATTCCCACCAGTTAAAAAATGTCGCCACCATCGAAAAATTTTTTCTGTGGTTGGTTCGATTATTCCCACCAGTTAAAAAATGACGCGACCATCGAAAAATTTTTTCTGTGGTTGGTTCGATTATTCCCACCAGTTAAAAAATGACGCAACCATCGAAAAATTTTTTTTGTGGTTGGTTCGATTATTCCCACCAGTTAAAAAATGACGCCACCATCGAAAAATTTTTTCTGTGGTTGGTTCGATTATTCCCACCAGTTAAAAAATGACGCGACCATCGAACATTTTTTTCTGTAGTTGGTTCAGCTATTCCCACCAGTTAAAAAATGACGCCACCATCGAAAAATTTTTTCTGTGGTTGGTTCGATTATTCCCACAAGTTAAAAAATGACGCGACCATCGAAAAATTTATTCTGTGGTTGGTTCAGCTATTCCCACCAGTTAAAAAATGACGCCACCATCGAAAAATTTTTTCTGTGGTTGGTTCGATTATTCCCACCAGTTAAAAAATGACGCGACCATCGAAAAATTTTTTCTGTGGTTGGTTCAGCTATTCCCACCAGTTAAAAAATGACGCCACCATCGAAAATTTTTTTCTGTTGGTTCAGCTATTCCCACCAGTTAAAAAATGACGCCACCATCGAAATTTTTTTTCTGTGGTTGGTTCGATTATTCCCACCAGTTAAAAAATGACGCGACCATCGAAAAATTTTTCTGTGGTTGGTTCGATTATTCCCACCAGTTAAAAAATGACGCGACCATCGAAAATTTTTTTCTGTTGGTTCAGCTATTCCCACCAGTTAAAAAATGACGCCACCATCGAAAATTTTTTCTGTGGTTGGTTCGATTATTCCCACCAGTTAAAAAATGACGCGACCATCGAAAAAATTTTCTGTGGTTGGTTCGATTATTCCCACCAGTTAAAAAATGACGCGACCATCGAAAAATTTTTTCTGTGGTTGGTTCGATTATTCCCACCAGTTAAAAAATGACGCGACCATCGAAAAATTTTTTCTGTGGTTGGTTCGATTATTCCCACCAGTTAAAAAATGACGCCACCATCGAAAAATTTTTTCTGTGGTTGGTTCGATTATTCCCACCAGTTAAAAAATGACGCGACCATCGAAAATTTTTTTCTGTGGTTGGTTCAGCTATTCCCACCAGTTAAAAAATGACGCCACCATCGAAAAATTTTTTCTGTGGTTGGTTCGATTATTCCCACCAGTTAAAAAATGACGCGACCATCGAACATTTTTTTCTGTAGTTGGTTCAGCTATTCCCACCAGTTAAAAAATGACGCCACCATCGAAAAATTTTTTCTGTGGTTGGTTCGATTATTCCCACAAGTTAAAAAATGACGCGACCATCGAAAAATTTATTCTGTGGTTGGTTCAGCTATTCCCACCAGTTAAAAAATGACGCCACCATCGAAAAATTTTTTCTGTGGTTGGTTCGATAATTCCCACCAGTTAAAAAATGACGCGACCATCGAAAAAAATTTTCTGTGGTTGGTTCAGCTATTCCCACCAGTTAAAAAATGACGCCACCATCGAAAATTTTTTTCTGTTGGTTCAGCTATTCCCACCAGTTAAAAAATGACGCCACCATCGAAAATTTTTTTCTGTGGTTGGTTCGATTATTCCCACCAGTTAAAAAATGACGCGACCATCGAAAAATTTTTCTGTGGTTGGTTCGATTATTCCCACCAGTTAAAAAATGACGCGACCATCGAAAATTTTTTTCTGTTGGTTCAGCTATTCCCACCAGTTAAAAAATGACGCCACCATCGAAAATTTTTTTCTGTGGTTGGTTCGATTATTCCCACCAGTTAAAAAATGACGCGACCACCGAAAAAATTTTCTGTGGTTGGTTCGATTATTCCCACCAGTTAAAAAATGACGCGACCATCGAAAAATTTTTTCTGTAGTTGGTTCGATTATTCCCACCAGTTAAAAAATGACGCGACCATCGAAAAATTTTTTCTGTGGTTGGTTCGATTATTCCCACCAGTTAAAAAATGACGCGACCATCGAAAAATTTTTTCTGTGGTTGGTTCGATTATTCCCGCCAGTTAAAAAATGACGCGACCATCGAAAAATTTTTTCTGTGGTTGGTTCGATTATTCCCACCAGTTAAAAAATGACGCCACCATCGAAAAATGTTTTCTGTGGTTGGTTCGATTATTCCCACCAGTTAAAAAATGACGCGACCATCGAAAAATTTTTTCTGTGGTTGGTTCGATTATTCCCACCAGTTAAAAAATGACGCGACCATCGAAAAATTTTTTCTGTGGTTGGTTCGATTATTCCCACCAGTTAAAAAATGACGCGGCCATCGAAAATTTTTTCTGTGGTTGGTTCGATTATTCCCACCAGTTAAAAAATGACGCGACCATCGAAAAATTTTTTCTGTGGTTGGTTCGATTATTCCCACCAGTTAAAAAATGACGCGACCATCGAAAAACCTTTTCTGTGGTTGGTTCGATTATTCCCACCAGTTAAAAAATGACGCGACCATCGAAAAATTTTTTCTGTGGTTAGTTCGATTATTCCCACCAGTTAAAAAATGACGCGACCATCGAAAATTTTTTTCTGTGGTTGGTTCAGCTATTCCCACCAGTTAAAAAATGACGCGACCATCGAAAATTTTTTTCTGTGGTTGGTTCAGCTATTCCCACCAGTTAAAAAATGACGCGACCATCGAAAATTTTTTTCTGTGGTTGGTTCGATTATTCCCACCAGTTAAAAAATGACGCGACCATCGAAAATTTTTTTCTGTGGTTGGTTCAATTATTCCCACCAGTTAAAAAATGACGCGACCATCGAAAATTTTTTTCTGTGGTTGGTTCGATTATTCCCACCAGTTAAAAAATGACGCGACCATCGAAAATTTTTTTCTGTGGTTGGTTCGATTATTCCCACCAGTTAAAAAATGACGCGACCATCGAAAATTTTTTTCTGTGGTTGGTTCGATTATTCCCACCAGTTAAAAAATGACGCGACCATCGAAAATTTTTTTCTGTGGTTGGTTCGATTATTCCCACCAGTTAAAAAATGACGCGACCATCGAAAAAAATTTTCTGTGGTTGGTTCGATTATTCCCACCAGTTAAAAAATGACGCCACCATCGAAAAATGTTTTCTGTGGTTGGTTCGATTATTCCCTCCAGTTAAAAAATGACGCGACCATCGAAAATTTTTTTCTGTGGTTGGTTCAATTATTCCCACCAGTTAAAAAATGACGCGACCATCGAAAATTTTTTTCTGTGGTTGGTTCGATTATTCCCACCAGTTAAAAAATGACGCGACCATCGAAAATTTTTTTCTGTGGTTGGTTCAGCTATTCCCACCAGTTAAAAAATGACGCGACCATCGAAAATTTTTTTCTGTGGTTGGTTCGATTATTCCCGCCAGTTAAAAAATGACGGGACCATCGAAAATTTTTTTCTGTGGTTGGTTAATTATTCCCACCAGTTAAAAAATGACGCGACCATCGAAAATTTTTTTCTGTGGTTGGTTCGATTATTCCCACCAGTTAAAAAATGACGCGACCATCGAAAAAAATTTTCTGTGGTTGGTTCGATTATTCCCACCAGTTAAAAAATGACGCCACCATCGAAAAATGTTTTCTGTGGTTGGTTCGATTATTCCCTCCAGTTAAAAAATGACGCGACCATCGAAAATTTTTTTCTGTGGTTGGTTCAATTATTCCCACCAGTTAAAAAATGACGCGACCATCGAAAATTTTTTTCTGTGGTTGGTTCGATTATTCCCACCAGTTAAAAAATGACGCGACCATCGAAAATTTTTTTCTGTGGTTGGTTCAGCTATTCCCACCAGTTAAAAAATGACGCCACCATCGAAAAATTTTTTCTGTGGTTGGTTCAGCTATTCCCACCAGTTAAAAAATGACACCACCATCGAAAAATTTTTTCTGTGGTTGGTTCGATTATTCCCACCAGTTAAAAAATGACGCAACCATCGAAAAAATTTTTCTGTGGTTGGTTCAATTATTCCCACCAGTTAAAAAATGACGCGACCATCGAAAATTTTTTTCTGTGGTTGGTTCGATTATTCCCACCAGTTAAAAAATGACGCGACCATCGAAAAATTTTTTCTGTGGTTGGTTCAGCTATTCCCACCAGTTAAAAAATGACGCGACCATCGAAAATTTTTTTCTGTGGTTGGTTCAGCTATTCCCACCAGTTAAAAAATGACGCGACCATCGAAAATTTTTTTCTGTGGTTGGTTCAGCTATTCCCACCAGTTAAAAAATGACGCGACCATCGAAAATTTTTTTCTGTGGTTGGTTCGATTATTCCCACCAGTTAAAAAATGACGCGACCATCGAAAATTTTTTTCTGTGGTTGGTTCAATTATTCCCACCAGTTAAAAAATGACGCGACCATCGAAAATTTTTTTCTGTGGTTGGTTCGATTATTCCCACCAGTTAAAAAATGACGCGACCATCGAAAATTTTTTTCTGTGGTTGGTTCGATTATTCCCACCAGTTAAAAAATGACGCGACCATCGAAATTTTTTTTCTGTGGTTGGTTCGATTATTCCCACCAGTTAAAAAATGACGCGACCATCGAAAATTTTTTTCTGTGGTTGGTTCGATTATTCCCACCAGTTAAAAAATGACGCGACCATCGAAAATTTTTTTCTGTGGTTGGTTCGATTATTCCCACCAGTTAAAAAATGACGCGACCATCGAAAAATTTTTTCTGTGGTTGGTTCGATTATTCCCGCCAGTTAAAAAATGACGCGACCATCGAAAATTTTTTTCTGTGGTTGGTTCAATTATTCCCACCAGTTAAAAAATGACGCGACCATCGAAAATTTTTTTCTGTGGTTGGTTCGATTATTCCCACCAGTTAAAAAATGACGCGACCATCGAAAAATTTTTTCTGTGGTTGGTTCGATTATTCCCACCAGTTAAAAAATGACGCCACCATCGAAAAATGTTTTCTGTGGTTGGTTCGATTATTCCCTCCAGTTAAAAAATGACGCGACCATCGAAAATTTTTTTCTGTGGTTGGTTCAATTATTCCCACCAGTTAAAAAATGACGCGACCATCGAAAATTTTTTTCTGTGGTTGGTTCGATTATTCCCACCAGTTAAAAAATGACGCGACCATCGAAAATTTTTTTCTGTGGTTGGTTCGATTATTCCCACCAGTTAAAAAATGACGCGACCATCGAAAATTTTTTTCTGTGGTTGGTTCAATTATTCCCACCAGTTAAAAAATGACGCGACCATCGAAAATTTTTTTCTGTGGTTGGTTCGATTATTCCCACCAGTTAAAAAATGACGCGACCATCGAAAATTTTTTTCTGTGGTTGGTTCGATTATTCCCACCAGTTAAAAAATGACGCGACCATCGAAAATTTTTTTCTGTGGTTGGTTCAATTATTTCCACCAGTTAAAAAATGACGCGACCATCGAAAAATTTTTTCTGTGGTTGGTTCGATTATTCCCACCAGTTCAAAAATGACGCCACCATCGAAAATTTTTTTCTGTGGTTGGTTCGATTATTCCCACCAGTTAAAAAATGACGCGACCATCGAAAAAAATTTTCTGTGGTTGGTTCAATTATTCCCACCAGTTAAAAAATGACGCGACCATCGAAAAATTTATTCTGTGGTTGGTTCAGCTATTCCCACCAGTTAAAAAATGACGCCACCATCGAAAAAAATTTTCTGTGGTTGGTTCGATTATTCCCACCAGTTAAAAAATGACGCGACCATCGAAAAATTTTTTCTGTGGTTGGTTCGATTATTCCCACCAGTTAAAAAATGACGCGACCATCGAAAAATTTTTTCTGTGGTTGGTTCGATTATTCCCACCAGTTAAAAAATGACGCGACCATCGAAAAATTTTTTCTGTGGTTGGTTCGATTATTCCCACCAGTTAAAAAATGACGCGACCATCGAAAATTTTTTTCTGTGGTTGGTTCGATTATTCCCACCAGTTAAAAAATGACGCGACCATCGAAAATTTTTTTCTGTCGTTGGTTCGATTATTCCCACCAGTTAAAAAATGACGCGACCATCGAAAAATTTTTTCTGTGGTTGGTTCGATTATTCCCACCAGTTAAAAAATGACGCCACCATCGAAAAATTTTTTCTGTGGTTGGTTCGATTATTCCCACCAGTTAAAAAATGACGCCACCATCGAAAAATTTTTTCTGTGGTTGGTTCGATTATTCCCACCAGTTAAAAAATGACGCGACCATCGAAACATTTTTTCTGTGGTTGCTTCGATTATTCCCACCAGTTAAAAAATGACGCAACCATCGAAAAAAATTTTCTGTGGTTGGTTCAATTATTCCCACCAGTTAAAAAATGACGCGACCATCGAAAATTTTTTTCTGTGGTTGGTTCGATTATTCCCACCAGTTAAAAAATGACGCAACCATCGAAAAAATTTTTCTGTGGTTGGTTCAATTATTCCCACCAGTTAAAAAATGACGCGACCATCGAAAATTTTTTTCTGTGGTTGGTTCGATTATTCCCACCAGTTAAAAAATGACGCGACCATCGAAAAATTTTTTCTGTGGTTGGTTCAGCTATTCCCACCAGTTAAAAAATGACGCGACCATCGAAAATTTTTTTCTGTGGTTGGTTCGATTATTCCCACCAGTTAAAAAATGACGCGACCATCGAAAATTTTTTTCTGTGGTTGGTTCAATTATTCCCACCAGTTAAAAAATGACGCGACCATCGAAAAATTTTTTCTGTGGTTGGTTCAGCTATTCCCACCAGTTAAAAAATGACGCGACCATCGAAAAATTTTTTCTGTGGTTGGTTCGATTATTCCCACCAGTTAAAAAATGACGCGACCATCGAAAATTTTTTTCTGTGGTTGGTTCAGCTATTCCCGCCAGTTAAAAAATGACGCCACCATCGAAAATTTTTTTCTGTGGTTGGTTCGATTATTCCCACCAGTTAAAAAATGACGCGACCATCGAAAAACTTTTTCTGTGGTTGGTTCGATTATTCCCACCAGTTAAAAAATGACGCGACCATCGAAACATTTTTTCTGTGGTTGCTTCGATTATTCCCACCAGTTAAAAAATGACGCAACCATCGAAAAAAATTTTCTGTGGTTGGTTCAATTATTCCCACCAGTTAAAAAATGACGCGACCATCGAAAATTTTTTTCTGTGGTTGGTTCGATTATTCCCACCAGTTAAAAAATGACGCGACCATCGAAAAATTTTTTCTGTGGTTGGTTCGATTATTCCCACCAGTTAAAAAATGACGCGACCATCGAAAAACTTTTTCTGTGGTTGGTTCGATTATTCCCACCAGTTAAAAAATGACGCGACCATCGAAAAATTTTTTCTGTGGTTGGTTCGATTATTCCCACCAGTTAAAAAATGACGCGACCATCGAAAATTTTTTTCTGTGGTTGGTTCGATTATTCCCACCAGTTAAAAAATGACGCGACCATCGAAAAACTTTTTCTGTGGTTGGTTCGATTATTCCCACCAGTTAAAAAATGACGCGACCATCGAAAAATTTTTTCTGTGGTTGGTTCGATTATTCCCACCAGTTAAAAAATGACGCGGCCATCGAAAATTTTTTTCTGTGGTTGGTTCGATTATTCCCACCAGTTAAAAAATGACGCGACCATCGAAAAATTTTTTCTGTGGTTGGTTCGATTATTCCCACCAGTTAAAAAATGACGCCACCATCGAAAAATTTTTTCTGTGGTTGGTTCGATTATTCCCACCAGTTAAAAAATGACGCCACCATCGAAAAATTTTTTCTGTGGTTGGTTCGATTATTCCCACCAGTTAAAAAATGACGCGACCATCGAAACATTTTTTCTGTGGTTGCTTCGATTATTCCCACCAGTTAAAAAATGACGCAACCATCGAAAAAAATTTTCTGTGGTTGGTTCAATTATTCCCACCAGTTAAAAAATGACGCGACCATCGAAAATTTTTTTCTGTGGTTGGTTCGATTATTCCCACCAGTTAAAAAATGACGCAACCATCGAAAAAATTTTTCTGTGGTTGGTTCAATTATTCCCACCAGTTAAAAAATGACGCGACCATCGAAAATTTTTTTCTGTGGTTGGTTCGATTATTCCCACCAGTTAAAAAATGACGCGACCATCGAAAAATTTTTTCTGTGGTTGGTTCAGCTATTCCCACCAGTTAAAAAATGACGCGACCATCGAAAATTTTTTTCTGTGGTTGGTTCGATTATTCCCACCAGTTAAAAAATGACGCGACCATCGAAAATTTTTTTCTGTGGTTGGTTCAATTATTCCCACCAGTTAAAAAATGACGCGACCATCGAAAAATTTTTTCTGTGGTTGGTTCAGCTATTCCCACCAGTTAAAAAATGACGCGACCATCGAAAAATTTTTTCTGTGGTTGGTTCGATTATTCCCACCAGTTAAAAAATGACGCGACCATCGAAAATTTTTTTCTGTGGTTGGTTCAGCTATTCCCGCCAGTTAAAAAATGACGCCACCATCGAAAAATTTTTTCTGTGGTTGGTTCGATTATTCCCACCAGTTAAAAAATGACGCGACCATCGAAAAACTTTTTCTGTGGTTGGTTCGATTATTCCCACCAGTTAAAAAATGACGCGACCATCGAAACATTTTTTCTGTGGTTGCTTCGATTATTCCCACCAGTTAAAAAATGACGCAACCATCGAAAAAAATTTTCTGTGGTTGGTTCAATTATTCCCACCAGTTAAAAAATGACGCGACCATCGAAAATTTTTTTCTGTGATTGGTTCGATTATTCCCACCAGTTAAAAAATGACGCGACCATCGAAAAATTTTTTCTGTGGTTGGTTCGATTATTCCCACCAGTTAAAAAATGACGCGACCATCGAAAAACTTTTTCTGTGGTTGGTTCGATTATTCCCACCAGTTAAAAAATGACGCGACCATCGAAAAATTTTTTCTGTGGTTGGTTCGATTATTCCCACCAGTTAAAAAATGACGCGACCATCGAAAATTTTTTTCTGTGGTTGGTTCGATTATTCCCACCAGTTAAAAAATGACGCGACCATCGAAAAACTTTTTCTGTGGTTGGTTCGATTATTCCCACCAGTTAAAAAATGACGCGACCATCGAAAAATTTTTTCTGTGGTTGGTTCGATTATTCCCACCAGTTAAAAAATGACGCGACCATCGAAAAATTTTTTCTGTGGTTGGTTCGATTATTCCCACCAGTTAAAAAATGACGCGACCATCGAAAAACCTTTTCTGTGGTTGGTTCGATTATTCCCACCAGTTAAAAAATGACGCGACCATCGAAAAATTTTTTCTGTGGTTAGTTCGATTATTCCCACCAGTTAAAAAATGACGCGACCATCGAAAATTTTTTTCTGTGGTTGGTTCAGCTATTCCCACCAGTTAAAAAATGACGCCACCATCGAAAAATTTTTTCTGTGGTTGGTTCAGCTATTCCCACCAGTTAAAAAATGACACCACCATCGAAAAATTTTTTCTGTGGTTGGTTCGATTATTCCCACCAGTTAAAAAATGACGCAACCATCGAAAAAATTTTTCTGTGGTTGGTTCAATTATTCCCACCAGTTAAAAAATGACGCGACCATCGAAAATTTTTTTCTGTGGTTGGTTCGATTATTCCCACCAGTTAAAAAATGACGCGACCATCGAAAAATTTTTTCTGTGGTTGGTTCAGCTATTCCCACCAGTTAAAAAATGACGCGACCATCGAAAATTTTTTTCTGTGGTTGGTTCGATTATTCCCACCAGTTAAAAAATGACGCGACCATCGAAAATTTTTTTCTGTGGTTGGTTCAGCTATTCCCACCAGTTAAAAAATGACACCACCATCGAAAAATTTTTTCTGTGGTTGGTTCGATTATTCCCACCAGTTAAAAAATGACGCGACCATCGAAAATTTTTTTCTGTGGTTGGTTCAGCTATTCCCGCCAGTTAAAAAATGACGCCACCATCGAAAAATTTTTTCTGTGGTTGGTTCGATTATTCCCACCAGTTAAAAAATGACGCGACCATCGAAACATTTTTTCTGTGGTTGCTTCGATTATTCCCACCAGTTAAAAAATGACGCAACCATCGAAAAAAATTTTCTGTGGTTGGTTCAATTATTCCCACCAGTTAAAAAATGACGCGACCATCGAAAATTTTTTTCTGTGGTTGGTTCGATTATTCCCACCAGTTAAAAAATGACGCGACCATCGAAAAATTTTTTCTGTGGTTGGTTCGATTATTCCCACCAGTTAAAAAATGACGCGACCATCGAAAAACTTTTTCTGTGGTTGGTTCGATTATTCCCACCAGTTAAAAAATGACGCGACCATCGAAAAATTTTTTCTGTGGTTGGTTCGATTATTCCCACCAGTTAAAAAATGACGCGGCCATCGAAAATTTTTTTCTGTGGTTGGTTCGATTATTCCCACCAGTTAAAAAATGACGCGACCATCGAAAAATTTTTTCTGTGGTTGGTTCGATTATTCCCACCAGTTAAAAAATGACGCGACCATCGAAAAACCTTTTCTGTGGTTGGTTCGATTATTCCCACCAGTTAAAAAATGACGCGACCATCGAAAAATTTTTTCTGTGGTTAGTTCGATTATTCCCACCAGTTAAAAAATGACGCGACCATCGAAAATTTTTTTCTGTGGTTGGTTCAGCTATTCCCACCAGTTAAAAAATGACGCCACCATCGAAAAATTTTTTCTGTGGTTGGTTCAGCTATTCCCACCAGTTAAAAAATGACACCACCATCGAAAAATTTTTTCTGTGGTTGGTTCGATTATTCCCACCAGTTAAAAAATGACGCAACCATCGAAAAAATTTTTCTGTGGTTGGTTCAATTATTCCCACCAGTTAAAAAATGACGCGACCATCGAAAATTTTTTTCTGTGGTTGGTTCGATTATTCCCACCAGTTAAAAAATGACGCGACCATCGAAAAATTTTTTCTGTGGTTGGTTCGATTATTCCCACCAGTTAAAAAATGACGCGACCATCGAAAATTTTTTTCTGTGGTTGGTTCGATTATTCCCACCAGTTAAAAAATGACGCGACCATCGAAAATTTTTTTCTGTGGTTGGTTCAATTATTCCCACCAGTTAAAAAATGACGCGACCATCGAAAATTTTTTTCTGTGGTTGGTTCGATTATTCCCACCAGTTAAAAAATGACGCGACCATCGAAAATTTTTTTCTGTGGTTGGTTCGATTATTCCCACCAGTTAAAAAATGACGCGACCATCGAAAATTTTTTTCTGTGGTTGGTTCGATTATTCCCACCAGTTAAAAAATGACGCGACCATCGAAAATTTTTTTCTGTGGTTGGTTCAGCTATTCCCACCAGTTAAAAAATGACGCGACCATCGAAAAATTTTTTCTGTGGTTGGTTCGATTATTCCCACCAGTTAAAAAATGACGCGGCCATCGAAAAACCTTTTCTGTGGTTGGTTCGATTATTCCCACCAGTTAAAAAATGACGCGACCATCGAAAAATTTTTTCTGTGGTTGGTTCGATTATTCCCACCAGTTAAAAAATGACGCGACCATCGAAAAATTTTTTCTGTGGTTGGTTCAGCTATTCCCACCAGTTAAAAAATGACGCGACCATCGAAAAATTTTTTGTGTGGTTGGTTCGATTATTCCCACCAGTTAAAAAATGACGCCACCATCGAAACATTTTTTCTGTGGTTGGTTCGATTATTCCCACCAGTTAAAAAATGACGCGACCATCGAAAATTTTTTTCTGTGGTTGGTTCGATTATTCCCACCAGTTAAAAAATGACGCGACCATCGAAAATTTTTTTCTGTGGTTGGTTCAATTATTCCCACCAGTTAAAAAATGACGCGACCATCGAAAATTTTTTTCTGTGGTTGGTTCGATTATTCCCACCAGTTAAAAAATGACGCGACCATCGAAAAATTTTTTCTGTGGTTGGTTCGATTATTCCCACCAGTTAAAAAATGACGCCACCATCGAAAAATGTTTTCTGTGGTTGGTTCGATTATTCCCACCAGTTAAAAAATGACGCGACCATCGAAAATTTTTTTCTGTGGTTGGTTCAATTATTCCCACCAGTTAAAAAATGACGCGACCATCGAAAATTTTTTTCTGTGGTTGGTTCGATTATTCCCACCAGTTAAAAAATGACGCGACCATCGAAAATTTTTTTCTGTGGTTGGTTCGATTATTCCCACCAGTTAAAAAATGACGCGACCATCGAAAAATTTATTCTGTGGTTGGTTCAGCTATTCCCACCAGTTAAAAAATGACGCCACCATCGAAAAAATTTTTCTGTGGTTGGTTCGATTATTTCTACCAGTTAAAAAATGACGCGACCATCGAAAAATTTTTTCTGTGGTTGGTTCGATTATTCCCCAGTTAAAAAATGACGCGACCATCGAAAAATTTTTTCTGTGGTTGGTTCGATTATTCCCACCAGTTAAAAAATGACGCGGCCATCGAAAAACTTTTTCTGTGGTTGGTTCGATTATTCCCACCAGTTAAACAATGACGCGACCATCGAAAAATTTTTTCTGTGGTTGGTTCGATTATTCCCACCAGTTAAAAAATGACGCGACCATCGAAAAATTTTTTCTGTGGTTGGTTCAGCTATTCCCACCAGTTAAAAAATGACGCGACCATCGAAAAATTTTTTCTGTGGTTGGTTCGATTATTCCCACCAGTTAAAAAATGACGCGACCATCGAAAAAATTTTTCTGTGGTTGGTTCAATTATTCCCACCAGTTAAAAAATGACGCGACCATCGAAAAATTTATTCTGTGGTTGGTTCAGCTATTCCCACCAGTTAAAAAATGACGCGACCATCGAAAATTTTTTTCTGTGGTTGGTTCGATTATTCCCACCAGTTAAAAAATGACGCAACCATCGAAAAAATTTTTCTGTGGTTGGTTCAATTATTCCCACCAGTTAAAAAATGACGCGACCATCGAAAAATTTATTCTGTGGTTGGTTCAGCTATTCCCACCAGTTAAAAAATGACGCCACCATCGAAAAAAATTTTCTGTGGTTGGTTCGATTATTCCCACCAGTTAAAAAATGACGCGACCATCGAAAAATTTTTTCTGTGGTTGGTTCGATTATTCCCACCAGTTAAAAAATGACGCCACCATCGAAAAATGTTTTCTGTGGTTGGTTCAGCTATTCCCACCAGTTAAAAAATGACGCGACCATCGAAAAATTTTTTCTGTGGTTGGTTCGATTATTCCCACCAGTTAAAAAAATGACGCGACCATCGAAAAATTTTTTCTGTGGTTGGTTCGATTATTCCCACCAGTTAAAAAATGACGCGACCATCGAAAAATTTTTTCTGTGGTTGGTTCGATTATTCCCACCAGTTAAAAAATGACGCGGCCATCGAAAATTTTTTTCTGTGGTTGGTTCGATTATTCCCACCAGTTAAAAAATGACGCGACCATCGAAAAATTTTTTCTGTGGTTGGTTCGATTATTCCCACCAGTTAAAAAATGACGCGACCATCGAAAAACCTTTTCTGTGGTTGGTTCGATTATTCCCACCAGTTAAAAAATGACGCGACCATCGAAAAATTTTTTCTGTGGTTAGTTCGATTATTCCCACCAGTTAAAAAATGACGCGACCATCGAAAATTTTTTCTGTGGTTGGTTCGATTATTCCCACCAGTTAAAAAATGACGCGACCATCGAAAATTTTTTTCTGTGGTTGGTTCGATTATTCCCACCAGTTAAAAAATGACGCGACCATCGAAAAATTTTTTCTGTGGTTGGTTCAGCTATTCCCACCAGTTAAAAAATGACGCGACCATCGAAAAATTTTTTCTGTGGTTGGTTCGATTATTCCCACCAGTTAAAAAATGACGCGACCATCGAAAATTTTTTTCTGTGGTTGGTTCGATTATTCCCACCAGTTAAAAAATGACGCGACCATCGAAAAATGTTTTCTGTGGTTAGTTCGATTATTCCCACCAGTTAAAAAATGACGCCACCATCGAAAAATGTTTTCTGTGGTTGGTTCAGCTATTCCCACCAGTTAAAAAATGACGCGACCATCGAAAAATTTATTCTGTGGTTGGTTCGATTATTCCCACCAGTTAAAAAATGACGCGACCATCGAAAAATGTTTTCTGTGGTTGGTTCAGCTATTCCCACCAGTTAAAAAATGACGCGACCATCGAAAAATTTTTTCTGTAGTTGGTTCGATTATTCCCACCAGTTAAAAAATGACGCGACCATCGAAAAATCTTTTCTGTGGTTGGTTCAGCTATTCCCACCAGTTAAAAAATGACGCGACCATCGAAAAATTTATTCTGTGGTTGGTTCGATTATTCCCACCAGTTAAAAAATGACGCGACCATCGAAAATTTTTTTCTGTGGTTGGTTCAGCTATTCCCACCAGTTAAAAAATGACGCCACCATCGAAAAATTTTTTCTGTGTTGGTTCGATTATTCCCACCAGTTAAAAAATGACGCGACCATCGAAAATTTTTTTCTGTGGTTGGTTCAGCTATTCCCACCAGTTAAAAAATGACGCCACCATCGAAAAATTTTTTCTGTGGTTGGTTCGATTATTCCTACCAGTTAAAAAATGACGCGACCATCGAAAAAATTTTTCTGTGGTTGGTTCGATTATTCCCACCAGTTAAAAAATGACGCCACCATCGAAACATTTTTTCTGTGGTTGGTTCGATTATTCCCACCAGTTAAAAAATGACGCAACCATCGAAAAAAATTTTCTGTGGTTGGTTCGATTATTCCCACCAGTTAAAAAATGACGAGACCATCGAAAAATTTTTTCTGTGGTTGGTTCGATTATTCCCACCAGTTAAAAAATGACGCGGCCATCGAAAAACTTTTTCTGTGGTTGGTTCGATTATTCCCACCAGTTAAAAAATGACGCGACCATCGAAAATTTTTTTCTGTGGTTGGTTCGATTATTCCCACCAGTTAAAAAATGACGCGACCATCGAAAAATTTTTTCTGTGGTTGGTTCAGCTATTCCCACCAGTTAAAAAATGACGCGACCATCGAAAAATTTTTTCTGTGGTTGGTTCGATTATTCCCACCAGTTAAAAAATGACGCCACCATCGAAAATTTTTTTCTGTGGTTGGTTCGATTATTCCCACCAGTTAAAAAATGACGCCACCATCGAAAATTTTTTTCTGTGGTTGGTTCGATTATTCCCACCAGTTAAAAAATGACGCGACCATCGAAAATTTTTTTCTGTGGTTGGTTCGATTATTCCCACCAGTTAAAAAATGACGCGACCATCGAAAAATTTTTTCTGTGGTTGGTTCAGCTATTCCCACCAGTTAAAAAATGACGCGACCATCGAAAAGTTTTTTCTGTGGTTGGTTCAGCTATTCCCACCAGTTAAAAAATGACGCGACCATCGAAAAATTTTTTCTGTGGTTGGTTCAGCTATTCCCACCAGTTAAAAAATGACGCGACCATCGAAAAATTTTTTCTGTGGTTGGTTCAGCTATTCCCACCAGTTAAAAAATGACGCGACCATCGAAAAATTTTTTCTGTGGTTGGTTCGATTATTCCCACCAGTTAAAAAATGACGCGACCATCGAAAATTTTTTTCTGTGGTTGGTTCGATTATTCCCACCAGTTAAAAAATGACGCGACCATCGAAAAATGTTTTCTGTGGTTGGTTCAGCTATTCCCACCAGTTAAAAAATGACGCGACCATCGAAAAATTTATTCTGTGGTTGGTTCGATTATTCCCACCAGTTAAAAAATGACGCGACCATCGAAAAATGTTTTCTGTGGTTGGTTCAGCTATTCCCACCAGTTAAAAAATGACGCGACCATCGAAAAATTTTTTCTGTAGTTGGTTCGATTATTCCCACCAGTTAAAAAATGACGCGACCATCGAAAAATCTTTTCTGTGGTTGGTTCAGCTATTCCCACCAGTTAAAAAATGACGCGACCATCGAAAAATTTATTCTGTGGTTGGTTCGATTATTCCCACCAGTTAAAAAATGACGCGACCATCGAAAATTTTTTTCTGTGGTTGGTTCAGCTATTCCCACCAGTTAAAAAATGACGCCACCATCGAAAAATTTTTTCTGTGTTGGTTCGATTATTCCCACCAGTTAAAAAATGACGCGACCATCGAAAATTTTTTTCTGTGGTTGGTTCAGCTATTCCCACCAGTTAAAAAATGACGCCACCATCGAAAAATTTTTTCTGTGGTTGGTTCGATTATTCCCACCAGTTAAAAAATGACGCAACCATCGAAAAAAATTTTCTGTGGTTGGTTCGATTATTCCCACCAGTTAAAAAATGACGCCACCATCGAAACATTTTTTCTGTGGTTGGTTCGATTATTCCCACCAGTTAAAAAATGACGCAACCATCGAAAAAAATTTTCTGTGGTTGGTTCGATTATTCCCACCAGTTAAAAAATGACGAGACCATCGAAAAATTTTTTCTGTGGTTGGTTCGATTATTCCCACCAGTTAAAAAATGACGCGGCCATCGAAAAACTTTTTCTGTGGTTGGTTCGATTATTCCCACCAGTTAAAAAATGACGCGACCATCGAAAATTTTTTTCTGTGGTTGGTTCGATTATTCCCACCAGTTAAAAAATGACGCGACCATCGAAAAATTTTTTCTGTGGTTGGTTCAGCTATTCCCACCAGTTAAAAAATGACGCGACCATCGAAAAATTTTTTCTGTGGTTGGTTCGATTATTCCCACCAGTTAAAAAATGACGCCACCATCGAAAATTTTTTTCTGTGGTTGGTTCGATTATTCCCACCAGTTAAAAAATGACGCCACCATCGAAAATTTTTTTCTGTGGTTGGTTCGATTATTCCCACCAGTTAAAAAATGACGCGACCATCGAAAATTTTTTTCTGTGGTTGGTTCGATTATTCCCACCAGTTAAAAAATGACGCGACCATCGAAAAATTTTTTCTGTGGTTGGTTCAGCTATTCCCACCAGTTAAAAAATGACGCGACCATCGAAAAATTTTTTCTGTGGTTGGTTCGATTATTCCCACCAGTTAAAAAATGACGCCACCATCGAAAAATTTTTTCTGTGGTTGGTTCGATTATTCCCACCAGTTAAAAAATGACGCGACCATCGAAAATTTTTTTCTGTGGTTGGTTCAGCTATTCCCACCAGTTAAAAAATGACGCGACCATCGAAAAATTTTTTCTGTGGTTGGTTCGATTATTCCCACCAGTTAAAAAATGACGCCACCATCGAAAATTTTTTTCTGTGGTTGGTTCGATTATTCCCACCAGTTAAAAAATGACGCCACCATCGAAAATTTTTTTCTGTGGTTGGTTCGATTATTCCCACCAGTTAAAAAATGACGCGACCATCGAAAATTTTTTTCTGTGGTTGGTTCGATTATTCCCACCAGTTAAAAAATGACGCGACCATCGAAAAATTTTTTCTGTGGTTGGTTCAGCTATTCCCACCAGTTAAAAAATGACGCGACCATCGAAAAATTTTTTCTGTGGTTGGTTCGATTATTCCCACCAGTTAAAAAATGACGCCACCATCGAAAAATTTTTTCTGTGGTTGGTTCGATTATTCCCACCAGTTAAAAAATGACGCGACCATCGAAAATTTTTTTCTGTGGTTGGTTCAGCTATTCCCACCAGTTAAAAAATGACGCCACCATCGAAAAATTTTTTCTGTGGTTGGTTCGATTATTCCTACCAGTTAAAAAATGACGCGACCATCGAAAAATTTTTTCTGTGGTTGGTTCAGCAATAGCTGGTGGGAATACCCACCAGTTAAAAAATGACGCGACCATCGAAAAATTTTTTCTGTGGTTGGTTCGATTATTCCCACCAGTTAAAAAATGACGCGACCATCGAAAAATTTTTTCTGTGGTTGGTTCGATTATTCCCACCAGTTAAAAACTGACGCGACCATCGAAAAATGTTTTCTGTGGTTAGTTCGATTATTCCCACCAGTTAAAAAATGACGCCACCATCGAAAAATGTTTTCTGTGGTTGGTTCAGCTATTCCCACCAGTTAAAAAATGACGCGACCATCGAAAAATTTTTTCTGTGGTTGGTTCGATTATTCCCACCAGTTAAAAAATAACGCGACCATCGAAAAATTTTTTCTGTGGTTGGTTCGATTATTCCCACCAGTTAAAAAATGACGCGACCATCGAAAAAATTTTTCTGTGGTTGGTTCGATTATTCCCACCAGTTAAAAAATGACGCGGCCATCGAAAATTTTTTTCTGTGGTTGGTTCGATTATTCCCACCAGTTAAAAAATGACGCGACCATCGAAAAATTTTTTCTGTGGTTGGTTCGATTATTCCTACCAGTTAATAAATGACGCGACCATCGAAAAATTTTTTCTGTGGTTGGTTCGATTATTCCCACCAGTTAAAAAATGACGCGACCATCGAAAAATTTTTTCTGTGGTTGGTTCAGCTATTCCCACCAGTTAAAAAATGACGCCACCATCGAAAAATTTTTTCTGTGGTTGGTTCGATTATTCCCACCAGTTAAAAAATGACGCAACCATCGAAAAAAATTTTCTGTGGTTGGTTCAATTATTCCCACCAGTTAAAAAATGACGCGACCATCGAAAATTTTTTCTGTGGTTGGTTCAGCTATTCCCACCAGTTAAAAAATGACGCGACCATCGAAAAATTTTTTCTGTGGTTGGTTCGATTATCCCACCAGTTAAAAAATGACGCGACCATCGAAAATTTTTTTCTGTGGTTGGTTCGATTATTCCCACCAGTTAAAAAATGACGCGACCATAGAAAATTTTTTTCTGTGGTTGGTTCGATTATTCCCACCAGTTAAAAAATGACGCGACCATCGAAAAATTTTTTCTGTGGTTGGTTCGATTATTCCCACCAGTTAAAAAATGACGCGACCATCGAAAAAATTTTTCTGTGGTTAGTTCGATTATTCCCACCAGTTAAAAAATGACGCCACCATCGAAAAATTTTTTCTGTGGTTGGTTCAGCTATTCCCACCAGTTAAAAAATGACGCCACCATCGAAAAAATTTTTCTGTGGTTGGTTCGATTATTCCCACCAGTTAAAAAATGACGCGGCCATCGAAAAACTTTTTCTGTGGTTGGTTCGATTATTCCCACCAGTTAAACAATGACGCGACCATCGAAAAATTTTTTCTGTGGTTGGTTCGATTATTCCCACCAGTTAAAAAATGACGCGACCATCGAAAAAATTTTTCTGTGGTTGGTTCAGCTATTCCCACCAGTTAAAAAATGACGCGACCATCGAAAAATTTTTTCTGTGGTTGGTTCGATTATTCCCACCAGTTAAAAAATGACGCGACCATCGAAAAAATTTTTCTGTGGTTGGTTCAATTATTCCCACCAGTTAAAAAATGACGCGACCATCGAAAAATTTATTCTGTGGTTGGTTCAGCTATTCCCACCAGTTAAAAAATGACGCGACCATCGAAAATTTTTTTCTGTGGTTGGTTCGATTATTCCCACCAGTTAAAAAATGACGCAACCATCGAAAAAATTTTTCTGTGGTTGGTTCAATTATTCCCACCAGTTAAAAAATGACGCGACCATCGAAAAATTTATTCTGTGGTTGGTTCAGCTATTCCCACCAGTTAAAAAATGACGCCACCATCGAAAAAAATTTTCTGTGGTTGGTTCGATTATTCCCACCAGTTAAAAAATGACGCGACCATCGAAAAATTTTTTCTGTGGTTGGTTCGATTATTCCCACCAGTTAAAAAATGACGCCACCATCGAAAAATGTTTTCTGTGGTTGGTTCAGCTATTCCCACCAGTTAAAAAATGACGCGACCATCGAAAAATTTTTTCTGTGGTTGGTTCGATTATTCCCACCAGTTAAAAAAATGACGCGACCATCGAAAAATTTTTTCTGTGGTTGGTTCGATTATTCCCACCAGTTAAAAAATGACGCGACCATCGAAAAATTTTTTCTGTGGTTGGTTCGATTATTCCCACCAGTTAAAAAATGACGCGGCCATCGAAAATTTTTTTCTGTGGTTGGTTCGATTATTCCCACCAGTTAAAAAATGACGCGACCATCGAAAAATTTTTTCTGTGGTTGGTTCGATTATTCCCACCAGTTAAAAAATGACGCGACCATCGAAAAACCTTTTCTGTGGTTGGTTCGATTATTCCCACCAGTTAAAAAATGACGCGACCATCGAAAAATTTTTTCTGTGGTTAGTTCGATTATTCCCACCAGTTAAAAAATGACGCGACCATCGAAAATTTTTTTCTGTGGTTGGTTCGATTATTCCCACCAGTTAAAAAATGACGCGACCATCGAAAATTTTTTTCTGTGGTTGGTTCGATTATTCCCACCAGTTAAAAAATGACGCGACCATCGAAAAATCTTTTCTGTGGTTGGTTCAGCTATTCCCACCAGTTAAAAAATGACGCGACCATCGAAAATTTTTTTCTGTGGTTGGTTCAATTATTCCCACCAGTTAAAAAATGACGCGACCATCGAAAATTTTTTTCTGTGGTTGGTTCGATTATTCCCACCAGTTAAAAAATGACGCGACCATCGAAAAAAATTTTCTGTGGTTGGTTCAGCTATTCCCACCAGTTAAAAAATGACGCGACCATCGAAAATTTTTTTCTGTGGTTGGTTCAATTATTCCCACCAGTTAAAAAATGACGCGACCATCGAAAATTTTTTTCTGTGGTTGGTTCGATTATTCCCACCAGTTAAAAAATGACGCGACCATCGAAAATTTTTTTCTGTGGTTGGTTCGATTATTCCCACCAGTTAAAAAATGACGCGACCATCGAAAATTTTTTTCTGTGGTTGGTTCAATTATTCCCACCAGTTAAAAAATGACGCGACCATCGAAAATTTTTTTCTGTGGTTGGTTCGATTATTCCCACCAGTTAAAAAATGACGCGACCATCGAAAATTTTTTTCTGTGGTTGGTTCGATATTCCCACCAGTTAAAAAATGACGCGACCATCGAAAATTTTTTTCTGTGGTTGGTTCAATTATTCCCACCAGTTAAAAAATGACGCGACCATCGAAAATTTTTTTCTGTGGTTGGTTCGATTATTCCCACCAGTTAGAAAATGACGCCACCATCGAAAAATGTTTTCTGTGGTTGGTTCGATTATTCCCACCAGTTAAAAAATGACGCGACCATCGAAAATTTTTTTCTGTGGTTGGTTCGATTATTCCCACCAGTTAAAAAATGACGCGACCATCGAAAATTTTTTTCTGTGGTTGGTTCAATTATTCCCACCAGTTAAAAAATGACGCGACCATCGAAAATTTTTTTCTGTGGTTGGTTCGATTATTCCCACCAGTTAAAAAATGACGCGACCATCAAAAAATTTTTTCTGTGGTTGGTTCGATTATTCCCACCAGTTAAAAAATGACGCCACCATCGAAAATTTTTTTCTGTGGTTGGTTCGATTATTCCCACCAGTTAAAAAATGACGCGACCATCGAAAATTTTTTTCTGTGGTTGGTTCGATTATTCCCACCAGTTAAAAAATGACGCGACCATCGAAAATTTTTTTCTGTGGTTGGTTCAATTATTCCCACCAGTTAAAAAATGACGCGACCATCGCAAAATTTTTTCTGTGGTTGGTTCGATTATTCCCACCAGTTAAAAAATGACGCCACCATCGAAAATTTTTTTCTGTGGTTGGTTCGATTATTCCCACCAGTTAAAAAATGACGCGACCATCGAAAAATTTTTTCTGTGGTTGGTTCGATTATTCCCACCAGTTAAAAAATGACGCGGCCATCGAAAAACCTTTTCTGTGGTTGGTTCGATTATTCCCACCAGTTAAAAAATGACGCGACCATCGAAAAATTTTTTCTGTGGTTGGTTCGATTATTCCCACCAGTTAAAAAATGACGCCACCATCGAAAATTTTTTTCTGTGGTTGGTTCGATTATTCCCACCAGTTAAAAAATGACGCGACCATCGAAAAAATTTTTCTGTGGTTGGTTCGATTATTCCCACCAGTTAAAAAATGACGCGACCATCGAAAATTTTTTTCTGTGGTTGGTTCGAATATTCCCACCAGTTAAAAAATGACGCGACCATCGAAAATTCTTTTCTGTGGTTGGTTCGATTATTCCCACCAGTTAAAAAATGACGCGACCATCGAAAATTTTTTTCTGTGGTTGGTTCAATTATTCCCACCAGTTAAAAAATGACGCGACCATCGAAAATTTTTTTCTGTGGTTGGTTCGATTATTCCCACCAGTTAAAAAATGACGCGACCATCAAAAAATTTTTTCTGTGGTTGGTTCGATTATTCCCACCAGTTAAAAAATGACGAGACCATCGAAAATTTTTTTCTGTGGTTGGTTCGATTATTCCCACCAGTTAAAAAATGACGCGACCATCGAAAATTTTTTTCTGTGGTTGGTTCGATTATTCCCACCAGTTAAAAAATGACGCGACCATCGAAAAATTTTTTCTGTGGTTGGTTCGATTATTCCCACCAGTTAAAAAATGACGCCACCATCGAAAATTTTTTTCTGTGGTTGGTTCGATTATTCCACCAGTTAAAAAATGACGCGACCATCGAAAAATTTTTTCTGTGGTTGGTTCGATTATTCCCACCAGTTAAAAAATGACGCCACCATCGAAAATTTTTTTCTGTGGTTGGTTCGATTATTCCACCAGTTAAAAAATGACGCGACCATCGAAAAATTTTTTCTGTGGTTGGTTCGATTATTCCCACCAGTTAAAAAATGACGCGGCCATCGAAAATTTTTTTCTGTGGTTGGTTCGATTATTCCACCAGTTAAAAAATGACGCGACCATCGAAAAATTTTTTCTGTGGTTGGTTCGATTATTCCCACCAGTTAAAAAATGACGCCACCATCGAAAATTTTTTTCTGTGGTTGGTTCGATTATTCCACCAGTTAAAAAATGACGCGACCATCGAAAAATTTTTTCTGTGGTTGGTTCGATTATTCCCACCAGTTAAAAAATGACGCGACCATCGAAAAATTTTTTCTGTGGTTGGATCGATTATTCCACCAGTTAAAAAATGACGCGACCATCGAAAAATTTTTTCTGTGGTTGGTTCGATTATTCCCACCAGTTAAAAAATGACGCGACCATCGAAAAATTTTTTCTGTGGTTGGTTCAATTATTCCCACCAGTTAAAAAATGACGCGACCATCGAAAATTTTTTTCTGTGGTTGGTTCGATTATTCCCACCAGTTAAAAAATGACGCGACCATCGAAAAATTTTTTCTGTGGTTGGTTCGATTATTCCCACCAGTTAAAAAATGACGCCACCATCGAAAATTTTTTTCTGTGTTTGGTTCGATTATTCCCACCAGTTAAAAAATGACGCGACCATCGAAAAATTTTTTCTGTGGTTGGTTCGATTATTCCCACCAGTTAAAAAATGACGCGGCCATCGAAAAACCTTTTCTGTGGTTGGTTCGATTATTCCCACCAGTTAAAAAATGACGCGACCATCGAAAAATTTTTTCTGTGGTTGGTTCGATTATTCCCACCAGTTAAAAAATGACGCCACCATCGAAAAATGTTTTCTGTGGTTGGTTCGATTATTCCCACCAGTTAAAAAATGACGCGACCATCGAAAATTTTTTTCTGTGGTTGGTTCGATTATTCCCACCAGTTAAAAAATGACGCGACCATCGAAAATTTTTTTCTGTGGTTGGTTCAATTATTCCCACCAGTTAAAAAATGACGCGACCATCGAAAATTTTTTTCTGTGGTTGGTTCGATTATTCCCACCAGTTAAAAAATGACGCGACCATCAAAAAATTTTTTCTGTGGTTGGTTCGATTATTCCCACCAGTTAAAAAATGACGCCACCATCGAAAATTTTTTTCTGTGGTTGGTTCGATTATTCCCACCAGTTAAAAAATGACGCGACCATCGAAAATTTTTTTCTGTGGTTGGTTCGATTATTCCCACCAGTTAAAAAATGACGCGACCATCGAAAATTTTTTTCTGTGGTTGGTTCCATTATTCCCACCAGTTAAAAAATGACGCGACCATCGCAAAATTTTTTCTGTGGTTGGTTCGATTATTCCCACCAGTTAAAAAATGACGCCACCATCGAAAATTTTTTTCTGTGGTTGGTTCGATTATTCCCACCAGTTAAAAAATGACGCGACCATCGAAAAATTTTTTCTGTGGTTGGTTCGATTATTCCCACCAGTTAAAAAATGACGCGGCCATCGAAAAACCTTTTCTGTGGTTGGTTCGATTATTCCCACCAGTTAAAAAATGACGCGACCATCGAAAAATTTTTTCTGTGGTTGGTTCGATTATTCCCACCAGTTAAAAAATGACGCCACCATCGAAAATTTTTTTCTGTGGTTGGTTCGATTATTCCCACCAGTTAAAAAATGACGCGACCATCGAAAAAATTTTTCTGTGGTTGGTTCGATTATTCCCACCAGTTAAAAAATGACGCGACCATCGAAAATTTTTTTCTGTGGTTGGTTCAATTATTCCCACCAGTTAAAAAATGACGCGACCATCGAAAATTTTTTTCTGTGGTTGGTTCGATTATTCCCACCAGTTAAAAAATGACGCGACCATCGAAAAATTTTTTCTGTGGTTGGTTCGATTATTCCCACCAGTTAAAAAATGACGCCACCATCGAAAATTTTTTTCTGTGGTTGGTTCGATTATTCCCACCAGTTAAAAAATGACGCGACCATCGAAAAATTTTTTCTGTGGTTGGTTCGATTATTCCCACCAGTTAAAAAATGACGCGGCCATCGAAAAACCTTTTCTGTGGTTGGTTCGATTATTCCCACCAGTTAAAAAATGACGCGACCATCGAAAAATTTTTTCTGTGGTTGGTTCGATTATTCCCACCAGTTAAAAAATGACGCCACCATCGAAAATTTTTTTCTGTGGTTGGTTCGATTATTCCCACCAGTTAAAAAATGACGCGACCATCGAAAAAATTTTTCTGTGGTTGGTTCGATTATTCCCACCAGTTAAAAAATGACGCGACCATCGAAAATTTTTTTCTGTGGTTGGTTCAATTATTCCCACCAGTTAAAAAATGACGCGACCATCGAAAATTTTTTTCTGTGGTTGGTTCGATTATTCCCACCAGTTAAAAAATGACGCGACCATCGAAAAATTTTTTCTGTGGTTGGTTCGATTATTCCCACCAGTTAAAAAATGACGCCACCATCGAAAATTTTTTTCTGTGGTTGGTTCGATTATTCCCACCAGTTAAAAAATGACGCGACCATCGAAAAATTTTTTCTGTGGTTGGTTCGATTATTCCCACCAGTTAAAAAATGACGCGGCCATCGAAAAACCTTTTCTGTGGTTGGTTCGATTATTCCCACCAGTTAAAAAATGACGCGACCATCGAAAAATTTTTTCTGTGGTTGGTTCGATTATTCCCACCAGTTAAAAAATGACGCCACCATCGAAAAATGTTTTCTGTGGTTGGTTCGATTATTCCCACCAGTTAAAAAATGACGCGACCATCGAAAATTTTTTTCTGTGGTTGGTTCGATTATTCCCACCAGTTAAAAAATGACGCGACCATCGAAAATTTTTTTCTGTGGTTGGTTCAATTATTCCCACCAGTTAAAAAATGACGCGACCATCGAAAATTTTTTTCTGTGGTTGGTTCGATTATTCCCACCAGTTAAAAAATGACGCGACCATCGAAAATTTTTTTCTGTGGTTGGTTCGATTATTCCCACCAGTTAAAAAATGACGCGACCATCGAAAATTTTTTTCTGTGGTTGGTTCAATTATTCCCACCAGTTAAAAAATGACGCGACCATCGAAAATTTTTTTCTGTGGTTGGTTCGATTATTCCCACCAGTTAAAAAATGACGCGACCATCAAAAAATTTTTTCTGTGGTTGGTTCGATTATTCCCACCAGTTAAAAAATGACGCCACCATCGAAAATTTTTTTCTGTGGTTGGTTCGATTATTCCCACCAGTTAAAAAATGACGCGACCATCGAAAATTTTTTTCTGTGGTTGGTTCGATTATTCCCACCAGTTAAAAAATGACGCGACCATCGAAAATTTTTTTCTGTGGTTGGTTCAATTATTCCCACCAGTTAAAAAATGACGCGACCATCGCAAAATTTTTTCTGTGGTTGGTTCGATTATTCCCACCAGTTAAAAAATGACGCGACCATCGAAAAATTTTTTCTGTGGTTGGTTCGATTATTCCCACCAGTTAAAAAATGACGCCACCATCGAAAATTTTTTTCTGTGGTTGGTTCGATTATTCCCACCAGTTAAAAAATGACGCGACCATCGAAAAAATTTTTCTGTGGTTGGTTCGATTATTCCCACCAGTTAAAAAATGACGCGGCCATCGAAAAACCTTTTCTGTGGTTGGTTCGATTATTCCCACCAGTTAAAAAATGACGCGACCATCGAAATTTTTTTTCTGTGGTTGGTTCGATTATTCCCACCAGTTAAAATTTGACGCGACCATCGAAAAATTTTTTCTGTGGTTGGTTCAGCTATTCCCACCAGTTAAAAAATGACGCGACCATCGAAAAATTTTTTGTGTGGTTGGTTCGATTATTCCCACCAGTTAAAAAATGACGCGGCCATCGAAAAACCTTTTCTGTGGTTGGTTCGATTATTCCCACCAGTTAAAAAATGACGCGACCATCGAAAAATTTTTTCTGTGGTTGGTTCGATTATTCCCACCAGTTAAAAAATGACGCGACCATCGAAAAATTTTTTCTGTGGTTGGTTCGATTATTCCCACCAGTTAAAAAATGACGCGACCATCGAAAAATTTTTTCTGTGGTTGGTTCGATTATTCCCACCAGTTAAAAAATGACGCGGCCATCGAAAAACCTTTTCTGTGGTTGGTTCGATTATTCCCACCAGTTAAAAAATGACGCGACCATCGAAAAATTTTTTCTGTGGTTGGTTCGATTATTCCCACCAGTTAAAAAATGACGCGACCATCGAAAAATTTTTTCTGTGGTTGGTTCGATTATTCCCACCAGTTAAAAAATGACGCGACCATCGAAAAATTTTTTCTGTGGTTGGTTCGATTATTCCCACCAGTTAAAAAATGACGCGGCCATCGAAAAACCTTTTCTGTGGTTGGTTCGATTATTCCCACCAGTTAAAAAATGACGCGACCATCGAAAAATTTTTTCTGTGGTTGGTTCGATTATTCCCACCAGTTAAAAAATGACGCGACCATCGAAAAATTTTTTCTGTGGTTGGTTCGATTATTCCCACCAGTTAAAAAATGACGCGACCATCGAAAAATTTTTTCTGTGGTTGGTTCAGCTATTCCCACCAGTTAAAAAATGACGCGACCATCGAAAAATTTTTTGTGTGGTTGGTTCGATTATTCCCACCAGTTAAAAAATGACGCCACCATCGAAACATTTTTTCTGTGGTTGGTTCGATTATTCCCACCAGTTAAAAAATGACGCGACCATCGAAAAATTTATTCTGTGGTTGGTTCAGCTATTCCCACCAGTTAAAAAATGACGCCACCATCGAAAAAAATTTTCTGTGGTTGGTTCGATTATTCCCACCAGTTAAAAAATGACGCGACCATCGAAAAATTTTTTCTGTGGTTGGTTCGATTATTCCCACCAGTTAAAAAATGACGCCACCATCGAAAAATTTTTTCTGTGGTTGGTTCGATTATTCCCACCAGTTAAAAAATGACGCGACCATCGAAAATTTTTTTCTGTGGTTGGTTCAGCTATTCCCGCCAGTTAAAAAATGACGCCACCATCGAAAAATTTTTTCTGTGGTTGGTTCGATTATTCCCACCAGTTAAAAAATGACGCGACCATCGAAACATTTTTTCTGTGGTTGGTTCGATTATTCCCACCAGTTAAAAAATGACGCAACCATCGAAAAAATTTTTCTGTGGTTGGTTCAATTATTCCCACCAGTTAAAAAATGACGCGACCATCGAAAATTTTTTTCTGTGGTTGGTTCGATTATTCCCACCAGTTAAAAAATGACGCGACCATCGAAAAATTTTTTCTGTGGTTGGTTCGATTATTCCCACCAGTTAAAAAATGACGCGACCATCGAAAAATTTATTCTGTGGTTGGTTCAGCTATTCCCACCAGTTAAAAAATGACGCCACCATCGAAAAAAATTTTCTGTGGTTGGTTCGATTATTCCCACCAGTTAAAAAATGACGCGACCATCGAAAAATTTTTTCTGTGGTTGGTTCAGCTATTCCCGCCAGTTAAAAAATGACGCCACCATCGAAAAATTTTTTCTGTGGTTGGTTCGATTATTCCCACCAGTTAAAAAATGACGCGACCATCGAAACATTTTTTCTGTGGTTGGTTCAGCTATTCCCGCCAGTTAAAAAATGACGCCACCATCGAAAAATTTTTTCTGTGGTTGGTTCGATTATTCCCACCAGTTAAAAAATGACGCGACCATCGAAACATTTTTTCTGTGGTTGGTTCAGCTATTCCCACCAGTTAAAAAATGACGCCACCATCGAAAAACTTTTTCTGTGGTTGGTTCGATTATTCCCACCAGTTAAAAAATGACGCGACCATCGAAAAATTTTTTCTGTGGTTGGTTCGATTATTCCCATCAGTTAAAAAATGACGCGACCATCGAAAAATTTTTTCTGTGGTTGGTTCAGCTATTCCCACCAGTTAAAAAATGACGCGACCATCGAAAAATTTTTTCTGTGGTTGGTTCGATTATTCCCACCAGTTAAAAAATGACGCGACCATCGAAAAATGTTTTCTGTGGTTGGTTCAGCTATTCCCACCAGTTAAAAAATGACGCGACCATCGAAAAATTTATTCTGTGGTTGGTTCGATTACTCCCACCAGTTAAAAAATGACGCGACCATCGAAAAATTTTTTCTGTGGTTGGTTCAGCTATTCCCACCAGTTAAAAAATGACGCGACCATCGAAAAATTTTTTCTGTAGTTGGTTCGATTATTCCCACCAGTTAAAAAATGACGCGACCATCGAAAAATCTTTTCTGTGGTTGGTTCAGCTATTCCCACCAGTTAAAAAATGACGCGACCATCGAAAAATTTATTCTGTGGTTGGTTCGAATATTCCCACCAGTTAAAAAATGACGCGACCATCGAAAATTTTTTTCTGTGGTTGGTTCAGCTATTCCCACCAGTTAAAAAATGACGCCACCATCGAAAAATTTTTTCTGTGGTTGGTTCGATTATTCCTACCAGTTAAAAAATGACGCGACCATCGAAAAAATTTTTCTGTGGTTGGTTCGATTATTCCCACCAGTTAAAAAATGACGCCACCATCGAAAAATTTTTTCTGTGGTTGGTTCGATTATTCCCATCAGTTAAAAAATGACGCGACCATCGAAAAATTTTTTCTGTGGTTGGTTCAGCTATTCCCACCAGTTAAAAAATGACGCGACCATCGAAAAATTTTTTCTGTGGTTGGTTCGATTATTCCCACCAGTTAAAAAATGACGCGACCATCGAAAAATGTTTTCTGTGGTTGGTTCAGCTATTCCCACCAGTTAAAAAATGACGCGACCATCGAAAAATTTATTCTGTGGTTGGTTCGATTACTCCCACCAGTTAAAAAATGACGCGACCATCGAAAAATTTTTTCTGTGGTTGGTTCAGCTATTCCCACCAGTTAAAAAATGACGCGACCATCGAAAAATTTTTTCTGTAGTTGGTTCGATTATTCCCACCAGTTAAAAAATGACGCGACCATCGAAAAATCTTTTCTGTGGTTGGTTCAGCTATTCCCACCAGTTAAAAAATGACGCGACCATCGAAAAATTTATTCTGTGGTTGGTTCGAATATTCCCACCAGTTAAAAAATGACGCGACCATCGAAAATTTTTTTCTGTGGTTGGTTCAGCTATTCCCACCAGTTAAAAAATGACGCCACCATCGAAAAATTTTTTCTGTGGTTGGTTCGATTATTCCTACCAGTTAAAAAATGACGCGACCATCGAAAAAATTTTTCTGTGGTTGGTTCGATTATTCCCACCAGTTAAAAAATGACGCCACCATCGAAACATTTTTTCTGTGGTTGGTTCGATTATTCCCACCAGTTAAAAAATGACGCAACCATCGAAAAAAATTTTCTGTGGTTGGTTCGATTATTCCCACCAGTTAAAAAATGACGAGACCATCGAAAAATTTTTTCTGTGGTTGGTTCGATTATTCCCACCAGTTAAAAAATGACGCGGCCATCGAAAAACTTTTTCTGTGGTTGGTTCGATTATTCCCACCAGTTAAAAAATGACGCGACCATCGAAAAATTTTTTCTGTGGTTGGTTCGATTATTCCCACCAGTTAAAAAATGACGCGACCATCGAAAATTTTTTTCTGTGGTTGGTTCGATTATTCCCACCAGTTAAAAAATGACGCGACCATCGAAAAATGTTTTCTGTGGTTAGTTCGATTATTCCCACCAGTTAAAAAATGACGCAACCATCGAAAAAAATTTTCTGTGGTTGGTTCGATTATTCCCACCAGTTAAAAAATGACGAGACCATCGAAAAATTTTTTCTGTGGTTGGTTCGATTATTCCCACCAGTTAAAAAATGACGCGGCCATCGAAAAACTTTTTCTGTGGTTGGTTCGATTATTCCCACCAGTTAAAAAATGACGCGACCATCGAAAAATTTTTTCTGTGGTTGGTTCGATTATTCCCACCAGTTAAAAAATGACGCGACCATCGAAAATTTTTTTCTGTGGTTGGTTCGATTATTCCCACCAGTTAAAAAATGACGCGACCATCGAAAAATGTTTTCTGTGGTTAGTTCGATTATTCCCACCAGTTAAAAAATGACGCCACCATCGAAAAATGTTTTCTGTGGTTGGTTCAGCTATTCCCACCAGTTAAAAAATGACGCGACCATCGAAAAATTTATTCTGTGGTTGGTTCGATTATTCCCACCAGTTAAAAAATGACGCGACCATCGAAAAATGTTTTCTGTGGTTGGTTCAGCTATTCCCACCAGTTAAAAAATGACGCGACCATCGAAAAATTTTTTCTGTAGTTGGTTCGATTATTCCCACCAGTTAAAAAATGACGCGACCATCGAAAAATCTTTTCTGTGGTTGGTTCAGCTATTCCCACCAGTTAAAAAATGACGCGACCATCGAAAAATTTATTCTGTGGTTGGTTCGATTATTCCCACCAGTTAAAAAATGACGCGACCATCGAAAATTTTTTTCTGTGGTTGGTTCAGCTATTCCCACCAGTTAAAAAATGACGCCACCATCGAAAAATTTTTTCTGTGTTGGTTCGATTATTCCCACCAGTTAAAAAATGACGCGACCATCGAAAATTTTTTTCTGTGGTTGGTTCAGCTATTCCCACCAGTTAAAAAATGACGCCACCATCGAAAAATTTTTTCTGTGGTTGGTTCGATTATTCCTACCAGTTAAAAAATGACGCGACCATCGAAAAAATTTTTCTGTGGTTGGTTCGATTATTCCCACCAGTTAAAAAATGACGCCACCATCGAAACATTTTTTCTGTGGTTGGTTCGATTATTCCCACCAGTTAAAAAATGACGCAACCATCGAAAAAAATTTTTCTGTGGTTGGTTCGATTATTCCCACCAGTTAAAAAATGACGCGACCATCGAAAACTTTTTTCTGTGGTTGGTTCGATTATTCCCACCAGTTAAAAAATGACGCGACCATCGAAAAATTTTTTCTGTGGTTGGTTCAGCTATTCCCACCAGTTAAAAAATGACGCGACCATCGAAAAATTTTTTCTGTGGTTGGTTCGATTATTCCCGCCAGTTAAAAAATGACGCGACCATCGAAAATTTTTTTCTGTGGTTGGTTCGATTATTCCCACCAGTTAAAAAATGACGCGACCATCGAAAAATGTTTTCTGTGGTTAGTTCGATTATTCCCACCAGTTAAAAAATGACGCGGCCATCGAAAAACTTTTTCTGTGGTTGGTTCGATTATTCCCACCAGTTAAAAAATGACGCGACCATCGAAAAATGTTTTCTGTGGTTAGTTCGATTATTCCCACCAGTTAAAAAATGACGCCACCATCGAAAAATGTTTTCTGTGGTTGGTTCAGCTATTCCCACCAGTTAAAAAATGACGCGACCATCGAAAAATTTATTCTGTGGTTGGTTCGATTATTCCCACCAGTTAAAAAATGACGCGACCATCGAAAAATGTTTTCTGTGGTTGGTTCAGCTATTCCCACCAGTTAAAAAATGACGCGACCATCGAAAAATTTTTTCTGTAGTTGGTTCGATTATTCCCACCAGTTAAAAAATGACGCGACCATCGAAAAATCTTTTCTGTGGTTGGTTCAGCTATTCCCACCAGTTAAAAAATGACGCGACCATCGAAAAATTTATTCTGTGGTTGGTTCGATTATTCCCACCAGTTAAAAAATGACGCGACCATCGAAAATTTTTTTCTGTGGTTGGTTCAGCTATTCCCACCAGTTAAAAAATGACGCCACCATCGAAAAATTTTTTCTGTGTTGGTTCGATTATTCCCACCAGTTAAAAAATGACGCGACCATCGAAAATTTTTTTCTGTGGTTGGTTCAGCTATTCCCACCAGTTAAAAAATGACGCCACCATCGAAAAATTTTTTCTGTGGTTGGTTCGATTATTCCTACCAGTTAAAAAATGACGCGACCATCGAAAAAATTTTTCTGTGGTTGGTTCGATTATTCCCACCAGTTAAAAAATGACGCCACCATCGAAACATTTTTTCTGTGGTTGGTTCGATTATTCCCACCAGTTAAAAAATGACGCAACCATCGAAAAAAATTTTCTGTGGTTGGTTCGATTATTCCCACCAGTTAAAAAATGACGAGACCATCGAAAAATTTTTTCTGTGGTTGGTTCGATTATTCCCACCAGTTAAAAAATGACGCGGCCATCGAAAAACTTTTTCTGTGGTTGGTTCGATTATTCCCACCAGTTAAAAAATGACGCGACCATCGAAAATTTTTTCTGTGGTTGGTTCGATTATTCCCACCAGTTAAAAAATGACGCGACCATCGAAAAATTTTTTCTGTGGTTGGTTCAGCTATTCCCACCAGTTAAAAAATGACGCGACCATCGAAAAATTTTTTCTGTGGTTGGTTCGATTATTCCCACCAGTTAAAAAATGACGCGACCATCGAAAATTTTTTTCTGTGGTTGGTTCGATTATTCCCACCAGTTAAAAAATGACGCGACCATCGAAAAATGTTTTCTGTGGTTAGTTCGATTATTCCCACCAGTTAAAAAATGACGCCACCATCGAAAATTTTTTTCTGTGGTTGGTTCAGCTATTCCCGCCAGTTAAAAAATGACGCCACCATCGAAAAATTTTTTCTGTGGTTGGTTCGATTATTCCCACCAGTTAAAAAATGACGCGACCATCGAAAATTTTTTTCTGTGGTTGGTTCAGCTATTCCCACCAGTTAAAAAATGACGCCACCATCGAAAAATTTTTTCTGTGTTGGTTCGATTATTCCCACCAGTTAAAAAATGACGCGACCATCGAAAATTTTTTTCTGTGGTTGGTTCAGCTATTCCCACCAGTTAAAAAATGACGCCACCATCGAAAAATTTTTTCTGTGGTTGGTTCGATTATTCCTACCAGTTAAAAAATGACGCGACCATCGAAAAAATTTTTCTGTGGTTGGTTCGATTATTCCCACCAGTTAAAAAATGACGCCACCATCGAAACATTTTTTCTGTGGTTGGTTCGATTATTCCCACCAGTTAAAAAATGACGCAACCATCGAAAAAAATTTTCTGTGGTTGGTTCGATTATTCCCACCAGTTAAAAAATGACGAGACCATCGAAAAATTTTTTCTGTGGTTGGTTCGATTATTCCCACCAGTTAAAAAATGACGCGGCCATCGAAAAACTTTTTCTGTGGTTGGTTCGATTATTCCCACCAGTTAAAAAATGACGCGACCATCGAAAATTTTTTTCTGTGGTTGGTTCGATTATTCCCACCAGTTAAAAAATGACGCGACCATCGAAAAATTTTTTCTGTGGTTGGTTCGATTATTCCCACCAGTTAAAAAATGACGCGACCATCGAAAAAATTTTTCTGTGGTTAGTTCGATTATTCCCACCAGTTAAAAAATGACGCCACCATCGAAAAATGTTTTCTGTGGTTGGTTCAGCTATTCCCACCAGTTAAAAAATGACGCGACCATCGAAAAATTTTTTCTGTGGTTGGTTCGATTATTCCCACCAGTTAAAAAATGACGCGACCATCGAAAAATTTTTTCTGTGGTTGGTTCGATTATTCCTACCAGTTAAAAAATGACGCGACCATCGAAAAATTTTTTCTGTGGTTGGTTCGATTATTCCCACCAGTTAAAAAATGACGCGACCATCGAAAAATTTTTTCTGTGGTTGGTTCAGCTATTCCCACCAGTTAAAAAATGACGCCACCATCGAAAAAATTTTTCTGTGGTTGGTTCGATTATTCCCACCAGTTAAAAAATGACGCAACCATCGAAAAAATTTTTCTGTGGTTGGTTCAATTATTCCCACCAGTTAAAAAATGACGCGACCATCGAAAATTTTTTCTGTGGTTGGTTCAGCTATTCCCACCAGTTAAAAAATGACGCGACCATCGAAAAATTTTTTCTGTGGTTGGTTCGATTATCCCACCAGTTAAAAAATGACGCGACCATCGAAAATTTTTTTCTGTGGTTGGTTCGATTATTCCCACCAGTTAAAAAATGACGCGACCATCGAAAATTTTTTTCTGTGGTTGGTTCGATTATTCCCACCAGTTAAAAAATGACGCGACCATCGAAAAATTTTTTCTGTGGTTGGTTCGATTATTCCCACCAGTTAAAAAATGACGCGACCATCGAAAAAAATTTTCTGTGGTTAGTTCGATTATTCCCACCAGTTAAAAAATGACGCCACCATCGAAAAATTTTTTCTGTGGTTGGTTCGATTATTCCCACCAGTTAAAAAATGACGCGGCCATCGAAAATTTTTTTCTGTGGTTGGTTCGATTATTCCCACCAGTTAAAAAATGACGCGACCATCGAAAAATTTTTTCTGTGGTTGGTTCGATTATTCCCACCAGTTAAAAAATGACGCGACCATCGAAAAACCTTTTCTGTGGTTGGTTCGATTATTCCCACCAGTTAAAAAATGACGAGACCATCGAAAAATTTTTTCTGTGGTTGGTTCGATTATTCCCACCAGTTAAAAAATGACGCGGCCATCGAAAAACTTTTTCTGTGGTTGGTTCGATTATTCCCACCAGTTAAAAAATGACGCGACCATCGAAAATTTTTTTCTGTGGTTGGTTCGATTATTCCCACCAGTTAAAAAATGACGCGACCATCGAAAAATGTTTTCTGTGGTTAGTTCGATTATTCCCACCAGTTAAAAAATGACGCCACCATCGAAAAATGTTTTCTGTGGTTGGTTCAGCTATTCCCACCAGTTAAAAAATGACGCGACCATCGAAAAATTTTTTCTGTGGTTGGTTCAGCTATTCCCACCAGTTAAAAAATGACGCGACCATCGAAAAATTTTTTCTGTGGTTGGTTCAGCTATTCCCACCAGTTAAAAAATGACGCGACCATCGAAAAATTTTTTCTGTGGTTGGTTCAGCTATTCCCACCAGTTAAAAAATGACGCGACCATCGAAAAATTTTTTCTGTGGTTGGTTCAGCTATTCCCACCAGTTAAAAAATGACGCCACCATCGAAAAATTTTTTCTGTGGTTGGTTCAGCTATTCCCACCAGTTAAAAAATGACGCGACCATCGAAAAATTTTTTCTGTGGTTGGTTCGATTATTCCCACCAGTTAAAAAATGACGCGACCATCGAAAATTTTTTTCTGTGGTTGGTTCGATTATTCCCACCAGTTAAAAAATGACGCGACCATCGAAAAATGTTTTCTGTGGTTAGTTCGATTATTCCCACCAGTTAAAAAATGACGCCACCATCGAAAAATGTTTTCTGTGGTTGGTTCAGCTATTCCCACCAGTTAAAAAATGACGCGACCATCGAAAAATTTATTCTGTGGTTGGTTCGATTATTCCCACCAGTTAAAAAATGACGCGACCATCGAAAATTTTTTTCTGTGGTTGGTTCAGCTATTCCCACCAGTTAAAAAATGACGCCACCATCGAAAAATTTTTTCTGTGTTGGTTCGATTATTCCCACCAGTCAAAAAATGACGCGACCATCGAAAACTTTTTTCTGTGGTTGGTTCAGCTATTCCCACCAGTTAAAAAATGACGCCACCATCGAAAAATTTTTTCTGTGGTTGGTTCGATTATTCCTACCAGTTAAAAAATGACGCGACCATCGAAAAAATTTTTCTGTGGTTGGTTCGATTATTCCCACCAGTTAAAAAATGACGCCACCATCGAAACATTTTTTCTGTGGTTGGTTCGATTATTCCCACCAGTTAAAAAATGACGCAACCATCGAAAAAAATTTTCTGTGGTTGGTTCGATTATTCCCACCAGTTAAAAAATGACGAGACCATCGAAAAATTTTTTCTGTGGTTGGTTCGATTATTCCCACCAGTTAAAAAATGACGCGGCCATCGAAAAACTTTTTCTGTGGTTGGTTCGATTATTCCCACCAGTTAAAAAATGACGCGACCATCGAAAATTTTTTTCTGTGGTTGGTTCGATTATTCCCACCAGTTAAAAAATGACGCGACCATCGAAAAATTTTTTCTGTGGTTGGTTCGATTATTCCCACCAGTTAAAAAATGACGCGACCATCGAAAAATGTTTTCTGTGGTTAGTTCGATTATTCCCACCAGTTAAAAAATGACGCCACCATCGAAAAATGTTTTCTGTGGTTGGTTCAGCTATTCCCACCAGTTAAAAAATGACGCGACCATCGAAAAAATTTTTCTGTGGTTGGTTCGATTATTCCCACCAGTTAAAAAATGACGCGACCATCGAAAAACCTTTTCTGTGGTTGGTTCGATTATTCCCACCAGTTAAAAAATGACGCGACCATCGAAAAACCTTTTCTGTGGTTGGTTCGATTATTCCCACCAGTTAAAAAATGACGCGACCATCGAAAAATTTTTTCTGTGGTTGGTTCGATTATTCCCACCAGTTAAAAAATGACGCGACCATCGAAAAACCTTTTCTGTGGTTGGTTCGATTATTCCCACCAGTTAAAAAATGACGCGACCATCGAAAAACCTTTTCTGTGGTTGGTTCGATTGTTCCCACCAGTTAAAAAATGACGCAACCATCGAAAAATTTTTTCTGTGGTTAGTTCGATTATTCCCACCAGTTAAAAAATGACGCGACCATCGAAAATTTTTTTCTGTGGTTGGTTCAGCTATTCCCACCAGTTAAAAAATGACGCCACCATCGAAAAATTTTTTCTGTGGTTGGTTCAGCTATTCCCACCAGTTAAAAAATGACGCCACCATCGAAAAATTTTTTCTGTGGTTGGTTCGATTATTCCCACCAGTTAAAAAATGACGCAACCATCGAAAAAAATTTTCTGTGGTTGGTTCAATTATTCCCACCAGGTAAAAAATGACGCGACCATCGAAAATTTTTTTCTGTGGTTGGTTCGATTATTCCCACCAGTTAAAAAATGACGCGACCATCGAAAAATTTTTTCTGCGGTTGGTTCAGCTATTCCCACCAGTTAAAAAATGACGCGACCATCGAAAATTTTTTTCTGTGGTTGGTTCGATTATTCCCACCAGTTAAAAAATGACGCGACCATCGAAAAATTTTTTCTGTGGTTGGTTCAGCTATTCCCACCAGTTAAAAAATGACGCGACCATCGAAAAATTTATTCTGTGGTTGGTTCAGCTATTCCCACCAGTTAAAAAATGACGCCACCATCGAAAAAAATTTTCTGTGGTTGGTTCGATTATTCCCACCAGTTAAAAAATGACGCGACCATCGAAAAATTTTTTCTGTGGTTGGTTCGATTATTCCCACCAGTTAAAAAATGACGCGACCATCGAAAAATTTTTTCTGTGGTTGGTTCGATTATTCCCACCAGTTAAAAAATGACGCCACCATCGAAAAATTTTTTCTGTGGTTGGTTCGATTATTCCCACCAGTTAAAAAATGACGCGACCATCGAAAATTTTTTTCTGTGGTTGGTTCAGCTATTCCCACCAGTTAAAAAATGACGCCACCATCGAAAAATTTTTTCTGTGGTTGGTTCGATTATTCCTACCAGTTAAAAAATGACGCGACCATCGAAAAATTTTTTCTGTGGTTGGTTCAGCAATAGCTGGTGGGAATACCCACCAGTTAAAAAATGACGCGACCATCGAAAAATTTTTTCTGTGGTTGGTTCGATTATTCCCACCAGTTAAAAAATGACGCGACCATCGAAAAATTTTTTCTGTGGTTGGTTCGATTATTCCCACCAGTTAAAAACTGACGCGACCATCGAAAAATGTTTTCTGTGGTTAGTTCGATTATTCCCACCAGTTAAAAAATGACGCCACCATCGAAAAATGTTTTCTGTGGTTGGTTCAGCTATTCCCACCAGTTAAAAAATGACGCGACCATCGAAAAATTTTTTCTGTGGTTGGTTCGATTATTCCCACCAGTTAAAAAATGACGCGACCATCGAAAAATTTTTTCTGTGGTTGGTTCAGCTATTCCCACCAGTTAAAAAATGACGCCACCATCGAAAAATTTTTTCTGTGGTTGGTTCGATTATTCCCACCAGTTAAAAAATGACGCAACCATCGAAAAAAATTTTCTGTGGTTGGTTCGATTATTCCCACCAGTTAAAAAATGACGCAACCATCGAAAAAAATTTTCTGTGGTTGGTTCAATTATTCCCACCAGTTAAAAAATGACGCGACCATCGAAAATTTTTTCTGTGGTTGGTTCAGCTATTCCCACCAGTTAAAAAATGACGCGACCATCGAAAAATTTTTTCTGTGGTTGGTTCGATTATCCCACCAGTTAAAAAATGACGCGACCATCGAAAATTTTTTTCTGTGGTTGGTTCGATTATTCCCACCAGTTAAAAAATGACGCGACCATCGAAAAATTTTTTCTGTGGTTGGTTCGATTATTCCCACCAGTTAAAAAATGACGCGACCATCGAAAAAATTTTTCTGTGGTTAGTTCGATTATTCCCACCAGTTAAAAAATGACGCCACCATCGAAAAATGTTTTCTGTGGTTGGTTCAGCTATTCCCACCAGTTAAAAAATGACGCGACCATCGAAAAAATTTTTCTGTGGTTAGTTCGATTATTCCCACCAGTTAAAAAATAACGCGACCATCGAAAAATTTTTTCTGTGGTTGGTTCGATTATTCCCACCAGTTAAAAAATGACGCGACCATCGAAAAATTTTTTCTGTGGTTGGTTCGATTATTCCCACCAGTTAAAAAATGACGCGGCCATCGAAAATTTTTTTCTGTGGTTGGTTCGATTATTCCTACCAGTTAAAAAATGACGCGACCATCGAAAAATTTTTTCTGTGGTTGGTTCGATTATTCCCACCAGTTAAAAAATGACGCGACCATCGAAAAATTTTTTCTGTGGTTGGTTCAGCTATTCCCACCAGTTAAAAAATGACGCGGCCATCGAAAATTTTTTTCTGTGGTTGGTTCGATTATTCCCACCAGTTAAAAAATGACGCAACCATCGAAAAAAATTTTCTGTGGTTGGTTCAATTATTCCCACCAGTTAAAAAATGACGCGACCATCGAAAATTTTTTCTGTGGTTGGTTCAGCTATTCCCACCAGTTAAAAAATGACGCCACCATCGAAAAATTTTTTCTGTGGTTGGTTCGATTATTCCTACCAGTTAAAAAATGACGCGACCATCGAAAAAATTTTTCTGTGGTTGGTTCGATTATTCCCACCAGTTAAAAAATGACGCCACCATCGAAACATTTTTTCTGTGGTTGGTTCGATTATTCCCACCAGTTAAAAAATGACGCAACCATCGAAAAAAATTTTCTGTGGTTGGTTCGATTATTCCCACCAGTTAAAAAATGACGAGACCATCGAAAAATTTTTTCTGTGGTTGGTTCGATTATTCCCACCAGTTAAAAAATGACGCGGCCATCGAAAAACTTTTTCTGTGGTTGGTTCGATTATTCCCACCAGTTAAAAAATGACGCGACCATCGAAAATTTTTTTCTGTGGTTGGTTCGATTATTCCCACCAGTTAAAAAATGACGCGACCATCGAAAAATTTTTTCTGTGGTTGGTTCGATTATTCCCACCAGTTAAAAAATGACGCGACCATCGAAAAATGTTTTCTGTGGTTAGTTCGATTATTCCCACCAGTTAAAAAATGACGCCACCATCGAAAAATGTTTTCTGTGGTTGGTTCAGCTATTCCCACCAGTTAAAAAATGACGCGACCATCGAAAAAATTTTTCTGTGGTTGGTTCGATTATTCCCACCAGTTAAAAAATGACGCGACCATCGAAAAACCTTTTCTGTGGTTGGTTCGATTATTCCCACCAGTTAAAAAATGACGCGACCATCGAAAAACCTTTTCTGTGGTTGGTTCGATTATTCCCACCAGTTAAAAAATGACGCGACCATCGAAAAATTTTTTCTGTGGTTGGTTCGATTATTCCCACCAGTTAAAAAATGACGCGACCATCGAAAAACCTTTTCTGTGGTTGGTTCGATTATTCCCACCAGTTAAAAAATGACGCGACCATCGAAAAATTTTTTCTGTGGTTGGTTCGATTATTCCCACCAGTTAAAAAATGACGCGACCATCGAAAAACCTTTTCTGTGGTTGGTTCGATTGTTCCCACCAGTTAAAAAATGACGCAACCATCGAAAAATTTTTTCTGTGGTTAGTTCGATTATTCCCACCAGTTAAAAAATGACGCGACCATCGAAAATTTTTTTCTGTGGTTGGTTCAGCTATTCCCACCAGTTAAAAAATGACGCCACCATCGAAAAATTTTTTCTGTGGTTGGTTCAGCTATTCCCACCAGTTAAAAAATGACGCCACCATCGAAAAATTTTTTCTGTGGTTGGTTCGATTATTCCCACCAGTTAAAAAATGACGCAACCATCGAAAAAAATTTTCTGTGGTTGGTTCAATTATTCCCACCAGGTAAAAAATGACGCGACCATCGAAAATTTTTTTCTGTGGTTGGTTCGATTATTCCCACCAGTTAAAAAATGACGCGACCATCGAAAAATTTTTTCTGCGGTTGGTTCAGCTATTCCCACCAGTTAAAAAATGACGCGACCATCGAAAATTTTTTTCTGTGGTTGGTTCGATTATTCCCACCAGTTAAAAAATGACGCGACCATCGAAAAATTTTTTCTGTGGTTGGTTCAGCTATTCCCACCAGTTAAAAAATGACGCGACCATCGAAAAATTTATTCTGTGGTTGGTTCAGCTATTCCCACCAGTTAAAAAATGACGCCACCATCGAAAAAAATTTTCTGTGGTTGGTTCGATTATTCCCACCAGTTAAAAAATGACGCGACCATCGAAAAATTTTTTCTGTGGTTGGTTCGATTATTCCCACCAGTTAAAAAATGACGCCACCATCGAAAAATTTTTTCTGTGGTTGGTTCGATTATTCCCACCAGTTAAAAAATGACGCGACCATCGAAAATTTTTTTCTGTGGTTGGTTCAGCTATTCCCACCAGTTAAAAAATGACGCCACCATCGAAAAATTTTTTCTGTGGTTGGTTCGATTATTCCTACCAGTTAAAAAATGACGCGACCATCGAAAAATTTTTTCTGTGGTTGGTTCAGCAATAGCTGGTGGGAATACCCACCAGTTAAAAAATGACGCGACCATCGAAAAATTTTTTCTGTGGTTGGTTCGATTATTCCCACCAGTTAAAAAATGACGCGACCATCGAAAAATTTTTTCTGTGGTTGGTTCGATTATTCCCACCAGTTAAAAACTGACGCGACCATCGAAAAATGTTTTCTGTGGTTAGTTCGATTATTCCCACCAGTTAAAAAATGACGCCACCATCGAAAAATGTTTTCTGTGGTTGGTTCAGCTATTCCCACCAGTTAAAAAATGACGCGACCATCGAAAAATTTTTTCTGTGGTTGGTTCGATTATTCCCACCAGTTAAAAAATGACGCGACCATCGAAAAATTTTTTCTGTGGTTGGTTCAGCTATTCCCACCAGTTAAAAAATGACGCCACCATCGAAAAATTTTTTCTGTGGTTGGTTCGATTATTCCCACCAGTTAAAAAATGACGCAACCATCGAAAAAAATTTTCTGTGGTTGGTTCAATTATTCCCACCAGTTAAAAAATGACGCGACCATCGAAAATTTTTTCTGTGGTTGGTTCAGCTATTCCCACCAGTTAAAAAATGACGCGACCATCGAAAAATTTTTTCTGTGGTTGGTTCGATTATCCCACCAGTTAAAAAATGACGCGACCATCGAAAATTTTTTTCTGTGGTTGGTTCGATTATTCCCACCAGTTAAAAAATGACGCGACCATCGAAAAATTTTTTCTGTGGTTGGTTCGATTATTCCCACCAGTTAAAAAATGACGCGACCATCGAAAAAATTTTTCTGTGGTTAGTTCGATTATTCCCACCAGTTAAAAAATGACGCCACCATCGAAAAATGTTTTCTGTGGTTGGTTCAGCTATTCCCACCAGTTAAAAAATGACGCGACCATCGAAAAAATTTTTCTGTGGTTAGTTCGATTATTCCCACCAGTTAAAAAATAACGCGACCATCGAAAAATTTTTTCTGTGGTTGGTTCGATTATTCCCACCAGTTAAAAAATGACGCGACCATCGAAAAATTTTTTCTGTGGTTGGTTCGATTATTCCCACCAGTTAAAAAATGACGCGGCCATCGAAAATTTTTTTCTGTGGTTGGTTCGATTATTCCCACCAGTTAAAAAATGACGCGACCATCGAAAAATTTTTTCTGTGGTTGGTTCGATTATTCCTACCAGTTAAAAAATGACGCGACCATCGAAAAATTTTTTCTGTGGTTGGTTCGATTATTCCCACCAGTTAAAAAATGACGCGACCATCGAAAAATTTTTTCTGTGGTTGGTTCAGCTATTCCCACCAGTTAAAAAATGACGCCACCATCGAAAAATTTTTTCTGTGGTTGGTTCGATTATTCCCACCAGTTAAAAAATGACGCAACCATCGAAAAAAATTTTCTGTGGTTGGTTCAATTATTCCCACCAGTTAAAAAATGACGCGACCATCGAAAATTTTTTCTGTGGTTGGTTCAGCTATTCCCACCAGTTAAAAAATGACGCGACCATCGAAAAATTTTTTCTGTGGTTGGTTCGATTATCCCACCAGTTAAAAAATGACGCGACCATCGAAAATTTTTTTCTGTGGTTGGTTCGATTATTCCCACCAGTTAAAAAATGACGCGACCATCGAAAAATTTTTTCTGTGGTTGGTTCGATTATTCCCACCAGTTAAAAAATGACGCGACCATCGAAAAAATTTTTCTGTGGTTAGTTCGATTATTCCCACCAGTTAAAAAATGACGCCACCATCGAAAAATGTTTTCTGTGGTTGGTTCAGCTATTCCCACCAGTTAAAAAATGACGCGACCATCGAAACATTTTTTCTGTGGTTGGTTCGATTATTCCCACCAGTTAAAAAATGACGCGACCATCGAAAAATTTTTTCTGTGGTTGGTTCGATTATTCCTACCAGTTAAAAAATGACGCGACCATCGAAAAATTTTTTCTGTGGTTGGTTCGATTATTCCCACCAGTTAAAAAATGACGCGACCATCGAAAAATTTTTTCTGTGGTTGGTTCAGCTATTCCCACCAGTTAAAAAATGACGCCACCATCGAAAAAATTTTTCTGTGGTTGGTTCGATTATTCCCACCAGTTAAAAAATGACGCAACCATCGAAAAAATTTTTCTGTGGTTGGTTCAATTATTCCCACCAGTTAAAAAATGACGCGACCATCGAAAATTTTTTCTGTGGTTGGTTCAGCTATTCCCACCAGTTAAAAAATGACGCGACCATCGAAAAATTTTTTCTGTGGTTGGTTCGATTATCCCACCAGTTAAAAAATGACGCGACCATCGAAAATTTTTTTCTGTGGTTGGTTCGATTATTCCCACCAGTTAAAAAATGACGCCACCATCGAAAAATGTTTTCTGTGGTTGGTTCAGCTATTCCCACCAGTTAAAAAATGACGCGACCATCGAAAAATTTTTTCTGTGGTTGGTTCGATTATTCCCACCAGTTAAAAAATGACGCGACCATCGAAAAATTTTTTCTGTGGTTGGTTCGATTATTCCCACCAGTTAAAAAATGACGCGACCATCGAAAAATTTTTTCTGTGGTTGGTTCGATTATTCCCACCAGTTAAAAAATGACGCGGCCATCGAAAATTTTTTTCTGTGGTTGGTTCGATTATTCCCACCAGTTAAAAAATGACGCGACCATCGAAAAATTTTTTCTGTGGTTGGTTCGATTATTCCTACCAGTTAAAAAATGACGCGACCATCGAAAAATTTTTTCTGTGGTTGGTTCGATTATTCCCACCAGTTAAAAAATGACGCGACCATCGAAAAATTTTTTCTGTGGTTGGTTCGATTATTCCTACCAGTTAAAAAATGACGCGACCATCGAAAAATTTTTTCTGTGGTTGGTTCGATTATTCCCACCAGTTAAAAAATGACGCGACCATCGAAAAATTTTTTCTGTGGTTGGTTCAGCTATTCCCACCAGTTAAAAAATGACGCCACCATCGAAAAAATTTTTCTGTGGTTGGTTCGATTATTCCCACCAGTTAAAAAATGACGCAACCATCGAAAAAATTTTTCTGTGGTTGGTTCAATTATTCCCACCAGTTAAAAAATGACGCGACCATCGAAAATTTTTTCTGTGGTTGGTTCAGCTATTCCCACCAGTTAAAAAATGACGCGACCATCGAAAAATTTTTTCTGTGGTTGGTTCGATTATCCCACCAGTTAAAAAATGACGCGACCATCGAAAATTTTTTTCTGTGGTTGGTTCGATTATTCCCACCAGTTAAAAAATGACGCGACCATCGAAAAATTTTTTCTGTGGTTGGTTCGATTATTCCCACCAGTTAAAAAATGACGCGACCATCGAAAAATTTTTTCTGTGGTTAGTTCGATTATTCCCACCAGTTAAAAAATGACGCCACCATCGAAAAATGTTTTCTGTGGTTGGTTCAGCTATTCCCACCAGTTAAAAAATGACGCGACCATCGAAAAATTTTTTCTGTGGTTGGTTCGATTATTCCCACCAGTTAAAAAATGACGCGACCATCGAAAAATTTTTTCTGTGGTTGGTTCGATTATTCCCACCAGTTAAAAAATGACGCGGCCATCGAAAATTTTTTTCTGTGGTTGGTTCGATTATTCCCACCAGTTAAAAAATGACGCGACCATCGAAAAAAATTTTCTGTGGTTGGTTCGATTATTCCCACCAGTTAAAAAATGACGCGACCATCGAAAAACCTTTTCTGTGGTTGGTTCGATTATTCCCACCAGTTAAAAAATGACGCGACCATCGAAAAATTTTTTCTGTGGTTAGTTCGATTATTCCCACCAGTTAAAAAATGACGCGACCATCGAAAATTTTTTTCTGTGGTTGGTTCAGCTATTCCCACCAGTTAAAAAATGACGCCACCATCGAAAAATTTTTTCTGTGGTTGGTTCAGCTATTCCCACCAGTTAAAAAATGACGCCACCATCGAAAAATTTTTTCTGTGGTTGGTTCGATTATTCCCACCAGTTAAAAAATGACGCAACCATCGAAAAAATTTTTCTGTGGTTGGTTCAATTATTCCCACCAGTTAAAAAATGACGCGACCATCGAAAATTTTTTTCTGTGGTTGGTTCGATTATTCCCACCAGTTAAAAAATGACGCGACCATCGAAAAATTTTTTCTGTGGTTGGTTCAGCTATTCCCACCAGTTAAAAAATGACGCGACCATCGAAAATTTTTTTCTGTGGTTGGTTCGATTATTCCCACCAGTTAAAAAATGACGCGACCATCGAAAAATTTTTTCTGTGGTTGGTTCAGCTATTCCCACCAGTTAAAAATGACGCGACCATCGAAAAATTTATTCTGTGGTTGGTTCAGCTATTCCCACCAGTTAAAAAATGACGCCACCATCGAAAAAATTTTCTGTGGTTGGTTCGATTATTCCCACCAGTTAAAAAATGACGCGACCATCGAAAAATTTTTCCTGTGGTTGGTTCGATTATTCCCACCAGTTAAAAAATGACGCCACCATCGAAAAATTTTTTCTGTGGTTGGTTCGATTATTCCCACCAGTTAAAAATGACGCGACCATCGAAAAATTTTTTCTGTGGTTGGTTCAGCTATTCCCACCAGTTAAAAAATGACGCCACCATCGAAAATTTTTTCTGTGGTTGGTTCGATTATTCCTACCAGTTAAAAAATGACGCGACCATCGAAAAATTTTTTCTGTGGTTGGTTCAGCAATAGCTGGTGGGAATACCCACCAGTTAAAAAATGACGCGACCATCGAAAAAATTTTTCTGTGGTTGGTTCGATTATTCCCACCAGTTAAAAAATGACGCGACCATCGAAAAATTTTTTCTGTGGTTGGTTCGATTATTCCCACCAGTTAAAAACTGACGCGACCATCGAAAAATGTTTTCTGTGGTTAGTTCGATTATTCCCACCAGTTAAAAAATGACGCCACCATCGAAAAATGTTTTCTGTGGTTGGTTCAGCTATTCCCACCAGTTAAAAAATGACGCGACATCGAAAAATTTTTTCTGTGGTTGGTTCGATTATTCCCACCAGTTAAAAAATGACGCGACCATCGAAAATTTTTTTCTGTGGTTGGTTCGATTATTCCCACCAGTTAAAAAATGACGCGACCATCGAAAAATTTTTTCTGTGGTTGGTTCGATTATTCCCACCAGTTAAAAAATGACGCGACCATCGAAAAATTTTTTCTGTGGTTGGTTCGATTATTCCCACCAGTTAAAAAATGACGCGACCATCGAAAATTTTTTTCTGTGGTTGGTTCGATTATTCCCACCAGTTAAAAAATGACGCGGACATCGAAAATTTTTTTCTGTGGTTGGTTCGATTATTCCCACCAGTTAAAAAATGACGCGACCATCGAAAAATTTTTTCTGTGGTTGGTTCGATTATTCCTACCAGTTAAAAAATGACGCGACCATCGAAAAATTTTTTCTGTGGTTGGTTCGATTATTCCCACCAGTTAAAAAATGACGCGACCATCGAAAAATTTTTTCTGTGGTTGGTTCAGCTATTCCCACCAGTTAAAAAATGACACCACCATCGAAAAATTTTTTCTGTGGTTGGTTCGATTATTCCCACCAGTTAAAAAATGACGCAACCATCGAAAAAATTTTTCTGTGGTTGGTTCAATTATTCCCACCAGTTAAAAAATGACGCGACCATCGAAAATTTTTTCTGTGGTTGGTTCAGCTATTCCCACCAGTTAAAAAATGACGCGACCATCGAAAAATTTTTTCTGTGGTTGGTTCGATTATCCCACCAGTTAAAAAATGACGCGACCATCGAAAATTTTTTTCTGTGGTTGGTTCGATTATTCCCACCAGTTAAAAAATGACGCGACCATCGAAAATTTTTTTCTGTGGTTGGTTCGATTATTCCCACCAGTTAAAAAATGACGCGACCATCGAAAAATTTTTTCTGTGGTTGGTTCGATTATTCCCACCAGTTAAAAAATGACGCGACCATCGAAAAATTTTTTCTGTGGTTGGTTCAGCTATTCCCACCAGTTAAAAAATGACGCGACAATCGAAAATTTTTTTCTGTGGTTGGTTCGATTATTCCCTCCAGTTAAAAAATGACGCGACCATCGAAAAAATTTTTCTGTGGCTGGTTCGAGTATTCCCACCAGTTAAAAAATGACGCAACCATCGAAAAAATTTTTCTGTGGTTGGTTCAATTATTCCCACCAGTTAAAAAATGACGCGACCATTGAAAATTTTTTCTGTGGTTGGTTCAGCTATTCCCACCAGTTAAAAAATGACGCGACCATCGAAAAATTTTTTCTGTGGTTGGTTCGATTATCCCACCAGTTAAAAAATGACGCGACCATCGAAAATTTTTTTCTGTGGTTGGTTCGATTATTCCCACCAGTTAAAAAATGACGCGACCATCGAAAATTTTTTTCTGTGGTTGGTTCGATTATTCCCACCAGTTAAAAAATGACGCGACCATCGAAAAATTTTTTCTGTGGTTGGTTCGATTATTCCCACCAGTTAAAAAATGACGCGACCATCGAAAAATTTTTTCTGTGGTTGGTTCAGCTATTCCCACCAGTTAAAAAATGACGCGACCATCGAAAAATTTTTTCTGTGGTTGGTTCGATTATTCCCACCAGTTAAAAAATGACGCGACCATCGAAAAATTTTTTCTTTGGTTGGTTCAGCTATTCCCACCAGTTAAAAAATGACGCGACCATCGAAAAATTTTTTCTGTGGTTGGTTCGATTATTCCCACCAGTTAAAAAATGACGCCACCATCGAAAAATTTTTTCCGTGGCTGGTTCGATTATTCCCACCAGTTAAAAAATGACGCCACCATCGAAACATTTTTTCTGTGGTTGGTTCGATTATTCCCACCAGTTAAAAAATGACGCAACCATCGAAAAAATTTTTCTGTGGTTGGTTCAATTATTCCCACCAGTTAAAAAATGACGCGACCATCGAAAATTTTTTCTGTGGTTGGTTCGATTATTCCCACCAGTTAAAAAATGAAGCGGCCATAGAAAAACTTTTTCTGTGGTTGGTTCGATTATTCCCACCAGTTAAAAAATGACGCGACCATCGAAAAATTTTTTCTGTGGTTGGTTCGATTATTCCCACCAGTTAAAAAATGACGCGACCATCGAAAAATTTTTTCTGTGGTTGGTTCAGCTATTCCCACCAGTTAAAAAATGACGCGACCATCGAAATATTTTTTCTGTGGTTGGTTCGATTATTCCCACCAGTTAAAAAATGACGCGACCATCGAAAAATTTTTTCTGTGGTTGGTTCGATTATTCCCACCAGTTAAAAAATGACGCGACCATCGAAAAATTTTTTCTGTGGTTGGTTCGATTATTCCCACCAGTTAAAAAATGACGCGACCATCGAAAAATTTTTTGTGTGGTTGGTTCGATTATTCCCACCAGTTAAAAAATGACGCGACCATCGAAAATTTTTTTCTGTGGTTGGTTCGATTATTCCCACCAGTTAAAAAATGACGCGACCATCGAAAAATTTTTTCTGTGGTTGGTTCGATTATTCCCACCAGTTAAAAAATGACGCGACCATCGAAAAATTTTTTCTGTGGTTGGTTCAGCTATTCCCACCAGTTAAAAAATGACGCGACCATCGAAAAATTTTTTCTGTGGTTGGTTCGATTATTCCCACCAGTTAAAAAATGACGCAACCATCGAAAAAATTTTTCTGTGGTTGGTTCAATTATTCCCACCAGTTAAAAAATGACGCGACCATCGAAAATTTTTTCTGTGGTTGGTTCAGCTATTCCCACCAGTTAAAAAATGACGCGACCATCGAAAAATTTTTTCTGTGGTTGGTTCGATTATCCCACCAGTTAAAAAATGACGCGACCATCGAAAATTTTTTTCTGTGGTTGGTTCGATTATTCCCACCAGTTAAAAAATGACGCGACCATCGAAAATTTTTTTCTGTGGTTGGTTCGATTATTCCCACCAGTTAAAAAATGACGCGACCATCGAAAAATTTTTTCTGTGGTTGGTTCGATTATTCCCACCAGTTAAAAAATGACGCGACCATCGAAAAATTTTTTCTGTGGTTGGTTCAGCTATTCCCACCAGTTAAAAAATGACGCGACCATCGAAAAATTTTTTCTGTGGCTGGTTCGATTATTCCCACCAGTTAAAAAATGACGCCACCATCGAAACATTTTTTCTGTGGTTGGTTCGATTATTCCCACCAGTTAAAAAATGACGCAACCATCGAAAAAATTTTTCTGTGGTTGGTTCAATTATTCCCACCAGTTAAAAAATGACGCGACCATCGAAAATTTTTTCTGTGGTTGGTTCGATTATTCCCACCAGTTAAAAAATGAAGCGGCCATCGAAAAACTTTTTCTGTGGTTGGTTCGATTATTCCCACCAGTTAAAAAATGACGCGACCATCGAAAAATTTTTTCTGTGGTTGGTTCGATTATTCCCACCAGTTAAAAAATGACGCGACCATCGAAAAATTTTTTCTGTGGTTGGTTCAGCTATTCCCACCAGTTAAAAAATGACGCGACCATCGAAATATTTTTTCTGTGGTTGGTTCGATTATTCCCACCAGTTAAAAAATGACGCGACCATCGAAAAATTTTTTCTGTGGTTGGTTCGATTATTCCCACCAGTTAAAAAATGACGCGACCATCGAAAATTTTTTTCTGTGGTTGGTTCGATTATTCCCACCAGTTAAAAAATGACGCGACCATCGAAAAATTTTTTGTGTGGTTGGTTCGATTATTCCCACCAGTTAAAAAATGACGCGACCATCGAAAATTTTTTTCTGTGGTTGGTTCGATTATTCCCACCAGTTAAAAAATGACGCGACCATCGAAAATTTTTTCTGTGGTTGGTTCGATTATTCCCACCAGTTAAAAAATGACGCGACCATCGAAAATTTTTTTCTGTGGTTGGTTCGATTATTCCCACCAGTTAAAAAATGACGCGACCATCGAAAAATTTTTTCTGTGGTTGGTTCAGCTATTCCCACCAGTTAAAAAATGACGCGACCATCGAAAAATTTTTTCTGTGGTTGGTTCGATTATTCCCACCAGTTAAAAAATGACGCGACCATCGAAAATTTTTTCTGTGGTTGGTTCAGCTATTCCCACCAGTTAAAAAATGACGCGACCATCGAAAAATTTTTTCTGTGGTTGGTTCGATTATCCCACCAGTTAAAAAATGACGCGACCATCGAAAATTTTTTTCTGTGGTTGGTTCGATTATTCCCACCAGTTAAAAAATGACGCGACCATCGAAAATTTTTTTCTGTGGTTGGTTCGATTATTCCCACCAGTTAAAAAATGACGCGACCATCGAAAAATTTTTTCTGTGGTTGGTTCGATTATTCCCACCAGTTAAAAAATGACGCGACCATCGAAAAATTTTTTCTGTGGTTGGTTCAGCTATTCCCACCAGTTAAAAAATGACGCGACCATCGAAAAATTTTTTCTGTGGTTGGTTCGATTATTCCCACCAGTTAAAAAATGACGCGACCATCGAAAAATTTTTTCTGTGGTTGGTTCGATTATTCCCACCAGTTAAAAAATGACGCCACCATCGAAACATTTTTTCTGTGGTTGGTTCGATTATTCCCACCAGTTAAAAAATGACGCAACCATCGAAAAAATTTTTCTGTGGTTGGTTCAATTATTCCCACCAGTTAAAAAATGACGCGACCATCGAAAATTTTTTCTGTGGTTGGTTCGATTATTCCCACCAGTTAAAAAATGAAGCGACCATCGAAAAATTTTTTCTGTGGTTGGTTCAGCTATTCCCACCAGTTAAAAAATGACGCGACCATCGAAAAATTTTTTCTGTGGTTGGTTCGATTATTCCCACCAGTTAAAAAATGACGCAACCATCGAAAAAATTTTTCTGTGGTTGGTTCAATTATTCCCACCAGTTAAAAAATGACGCGACCATCGAAAATTTTTTCTGTGGTTGGTTCAGCTATTCCCACCAGTTAAAAAATGACGCGACCATCGAAAAATTTTTTCTGTGGTTGGTTCGATTATCCCACCAGTTAAAAAATGACGCGACCATCGAAAATTTTTTTCTGTGGTTGGTTCGATTATTCCCACCAGTTAAAAAATGACGCGACCATCGAAAATTTTTTTCTGTGGTTGGTTCGATTATTCCCACCAGTTAAAAAATGACGCGACCATCGAAAAATTTTTTCTGTGGTTGGTTCGATTATTCCCACCAGTTAAAAAATGACGCGACCATCGAAAAATTTTTTCTGTGGTTGGTTCAGCTATTCCCACCAGTTAAAAAATGACGCGACCATCGAAAAATTTTTTCTGTGGTTGGTTCGATTATTCCCACCAGTTAAAAAATGACGCGACCATCGAAAAATTTTTTCTTTGGTTGGTTCAGCTATTCCCACCAGTTAAAAAATGACGCGACCATCGAAAAATTTTTTCTGTGGTGGGTTCGATTATTCCCACCAGTTAAAAAATGACGCCACCATCGAAAAATTTTTTCTGTGGCTGGTTCGATTATTCCCACCAGTTAAAAAATGACGCCACCATCGAAACATTTTTTCTGTGGTTGGTTCGATTATTCCCACCAGTTAAAAAATGACGCAACCATCGAAAAAAATTTTCTGTGGTTGGTTCAATTATTCCCACCAGTTAAAAAATGACGCGACCATCGAAAATTTTTTCTGTGGTTGGTTCGATTATTCCCACCAGTTAAAAAATGAAGCGGCCATCGAAAAACTTTTTCTGTGGTTGGTTCGATTATTCCCACCAGTTAAAAAATGACGCGACCATCGAAAAATTTTTTCTGTGGTTGGTTCGATTATTCCCACCAGTTAAAAAATGACGCGACCATCGAAAAATTTTTTCTGTGGTTGGTTCAGCTATTCCCACCAGTTAAAAAATGACGCGACCATCGAAATATTTTTTCTGTGGTTGGTTCGATTATTCCCACCAGTTAAAAAATGACGCGACCATCGAAAAATTTTTTCTGTGGTTGGTTCGATTATTCCCACCAGTTAAAAAATGACGCGACCATCGAAAAATTTTTTCTGTGGTTGGTTCGATTATTCCCACCAGTTAAAAAATGACGCGACCATCGAAAAATTTTTTGTGTGGTTGGTTCGATTATTCCCACCAGTTAAAAAATGACGCGACCATCGAAAATTTTTTTCTGTGGTTGGTTCGATTATTCCCACCAGTTAAAAAATGACGCGACCATCGAAAAATTTTTTCTGTGGTTGGTTCAGCTATTCCCACCAGTTAAAAAATGACGCGACCATCGAAAAATTTTTTCTGTGGTTGGTTCGATTATTCCCACCAGTTAAAAAATGACGCAACCATCGAAAAAATTTTTCTGTGGTTGGTTCAATTATTCCCACCAGTTAAAAAATGACGCGACCATCGAAAATTTTTTCTGTGGTTGGTTCAGCTATTCCCACCAGTTAAAAAATGACGCGACCATCGAAAAATTTTTTCTGTGGTTGGTTCGATTATCCCACCAGTTAAAAAATGACGCGACCATCGAAAATTTTTTTCTGTGGTTGGTTCGATTATTCCCACCAGTTAAAAAATGACGCGACCATCGAAAATTTTTTTCTGTGGTTGGTTCGATTATTCCCACCAGTTAAAAAATGACGCGACCATCGAAAAATTTTTTCTGTGGTTGGTTCGATTATTCCCACCAGTTAAAAAATGACGCGACCATCGAAAAATTTTTTCTGTGGTTGGTTCAGCTATTCTTAGTTGGGTTCGTATTTTTTACCCGGAGTTTTAGTTGGGTTCGTAATTTTACCCGGAGTTTTAGTTGGGTTCGTATTTTTTACCCGGACTTTTTAGTCGGGTTAGTATTTTTACCCGGAGTTTTAGTTGGGTTAGTATTTTTACCCGGAGTTTTAGTTGGGTTCGTATTTTTACCCGGAGTTTTAGTTGGGTTCGTATTTTTACCCGGAGTTTTAGTTGGGTTCGTAATTTTAGCCGGAGTTTTAGTTGGGTTCGTATTTTTTACACGGACTTTTTAGTTGGGTTAGTATTTTTGCCCGGAGTTTTAGGTGGGTTCGTATTTTTTTACCCGGAGTTTTAGTTGGGTTCTAAATGTTACCCGGACTTTTTTGTTTGGTTCGTATTTTTTACCCGGAGTTTTAGTTGGGTTCGTAATTTTACCTGGAGTTTTAAGTTAGGTTTGTATTTTTACCCGGACTTTTTAGTTGGGTTCGTATTTTTTACCCGGAGTTTTATTTGGGTTCGTAATTTTACCCGGACTTTTTAGTTGGGTTCGTAATTTTACCCGGAGTTTTAGTTGGGTTCGTAATTTTACCCGGAGTTTTAGTTGGGTTCGTAATTTTACCCGGAGTTTTAGTTGGTTTCGTAATTTTACCCGGAGTTTTAGTTGGGTTCGTATTTTTAACCCGGACTTTTTAGTTGGGTTAGTATTTTTACCCGGAGTTTTAGTTGGGTTCGTATTTTTACCCGGAGTTTTAGTTGGGTTCGTAATTTTACCCGGAGTTTTAGTTGGGTTCGTATTTTTTACCCGGACTTTTTAGTTGGGTTAGAATTTTTTACCCGGAGTTTTAGTTGGGTTCGTATTCTTTACCCGCAGTTTTAGTTGGGTTCGTAATTTTACCCAGGAGTTTTAGTTGGGTTCGTAATTTTACCCGGAGTCTTAAGTTAGGTTCGTATTTTTTATCCGGACTTTTTAGTTGGGTTCGTATTTTTTACCCGGAGTTTTAGTTGGGTTCGTAATTTTACCCGGAGTTTTAGTTGGGTTCGTATTTTTTACCCGGACTTTTTAGTTGGGTTAGTATTTTTACCCGGAGTTTTAGTTGGGTTCGTATTTTTACCCGGAGTTTTAGTTGTGTTGGTAATTTTACCCGGAGTTTTAGTTGGGTTCGTATTTTTTACCGGACTTTTTATTTGGGTTAGTATTTTTTACCCGGAGTTTTAGTTGGGTTCGTATTTTTTACTCGGACTTTTAGTTGGGTTCGTAATTTTACCCGGAGTTTTAGTTGGGCTCGTAATTTCAGACGGAGTCTTAAGTTAGGTTCGTATTTTTTATCCGGACTTTTTAGTTGGCTTAGTATTTTTTCCCGGAGTTTTAGTTGGGTTCGTATTTTTACCCGGAGTTTTAGTTGTCTTGGTAATTTTACCCGGAGTTTTAGTTGGGTTCGTATTTTTTACCCGGACTTTTTAGTTGGGTTAGTATTTTTAGCCGGAGTTTTAGTTGGGTTTGTATTTTTACCCGGAGTTTTAGTTGGGTTCGTATTTTGTACCCGGACTTTTTAGTTGGGTTAGTATTTTTACCCGGAGTTTTAGTTGGGTTCGTATTTTTACCCGGAGTTTTAGTTGGGTTCGTAATTTTACCCGGAGTTTTAGTTGGGTTCGTATCTTTTACCCGGACTATTTAGTTGGGTTAGTATTTTTACCAGGAGTTTTAGTTGGGTTCGTAATTTTACCCGGAGTTTTAGTTGGGTTCGTAATTTTACCCGGAGTTTTAAGTTAGGTTCGTATTTTTACCCGGACTTTTTAGTTGGGTTCATATTTTTTACCCGGAGTTTTAGTTGGGTTCGCATTTTTTACCCGGACTTTTTAGTTGGGTTAGTATTTTTACCAGGAGTTTTAGTTGGGTTCGTAATTTTACCCGGAGTTTTAGTTGGGTTCGTAATTTTACCCGGACTTTTTAGTTGGGTTCGTATTTTTTACCCGGACTTTTAGTTGGGTTCGTAATTTTACCCGGAGTTTTAGTTGGGTTCGTATTTTTTACCCGGAGTTTTAGTTGGATTCGTATTTTTTACAAGGAGTTTTAGTTGGGTTCGTATTTTTACCCGGAGTTTTAGTTGTGTTGGTAATTTTACCCGGAGTTTTAGTTGGGTTCATATTTTTTACCGGACTTTTTAGTTGGGTTCGTATTTTTTACCCGAAGTTTTAGTGGGGTTCGTATTTTTTACCCGGAGTTTTATTTGGGTTCGTAATTTTACCCGGACTTTTTAGTTGGGTTCGTAATTTTACCCGGAGTTTTAGTTGGGTTCGTAATTTTACCCGGAGTTTTAGTTGGGTTCGTAATTTTACCCGGAGTTTTAGTTGGTTTCGTAATTTTACCCGGAGTTTTAGTTGGGTTCGTATTTTTAACCCGGACTTTTTAGTTGGGTTAGTATTTTTACCCGGAGTTTTAGTTGGGTTCGTATTTTTACCCGGAGTTTTAGTTGGGTTCGTAATTTTACCCGGAGTTTTAGTTGGGTTCGTATTTTTTACCCGGACTTTTTAGTTGGGTTAGAATTTTTTACCCGGAGTTTTAGTTGGGTTCGTATTCTTTACCCGCAGTTTTAGTTGGGTTCGTAATTTTACCCAGGAGTTTTAGTTGGGTTCGTAATTTTACCCGGAGTCTTAAGTTAGGTTCGTATTTTTTATCCGGACTTTTTAGTTGGGTTCGTATTTTTTACCCGGAGTTTTAGTTGGGTTCGTAATTTTACCCGGAGTTTTAGTTGGGTTCGTATTTTTTACCCGGACTTTTTAGTTGGGTTAGTATTTTTACCCGGAGTTTTAGTTGGGTTCGTATTTTTTACCCGGAGTTTTAGTTGGGTTCGCATTTTTTACCCGGAATTTTTAGTTGGGTTAGTATTTTTACCCGGAGTTTTAGTAGGGTTTGTAATTTTACCCGGAGTGTTAGTTGGGTTCGTAATTTTACCCGGAGTTTTAGTTGGGTTCGTATTTTTAACCCGGACTTTTTAGTTGGGTTAGTATTTTTACCCGGAGTTTTAGTTGGGTTCGTATTTTTACCCGGAGTTTTAGTTGGGTTCGTAATTTTATCCGGAGTTTTAGTTGGGTTCGTATTTTTTACCCGGACTTTTTAGTTGGGTTAGTATTTTTGCCCGGAGTTTTAGTTGGGTTCGTATTTTTTACCTGGAGTTTTAGTTGGGTTCGTAATTTTACCCGGAGTTTTAGTTGGGTTCGTAATTTTACCCGGAGTCTTAAGTTAGGTTCGTATTTTTTATCCGGACTTTTTAGTTGGGTTCGTATTTTTTACCCGGAGTTTTAGTTGGGTTCGTAATTTTACCCGGAGTTTTAGTTGGGTTCGTATTTTTTACCCGGACTTTTTAGTCGGGTTAGTATTTTTACCCGGAGTTTTAGTTGGGTTAGTATTTTTACCCGGAGTTTTAGTTGGGTTCGTATTTTTACCCGGAGTTTTAGTTGGGTTCGTATTTTTACCCGGAGTTTTAGTTGGGTTCGTAATTTTAGCCGGAGTTTTAGTTGGGTTCGTATTTTTTACACGGACTTTTTAGTTGGGTTAGTATTTTTGCCCGGAGTTTTAGGTGGGTTCGTATTTTTTTACCCGGAGTTTTAGTTGGGTTCTAAATGTTACCCGGACTTTTTTGTTTGGTTCGTATTTTTTACCCGGAGTTTTAGTTGGGTTCGTAATTTTACCTGGAGTTTTAAGTTAGGTTTGTATTTTTACCCGGACTTTTTAGTTGGGTTCGTATTTTTTACCCGGAGTTTTATTTGGGTTCGTAATTTTACCCGGACTTTTTAGTTGGGTTCGTAATTTTACCCGGAGTTTTAGTTGGGTTCGTAATTTTACCCGGAGTTTTAGTTGGGTTCGTAATTTTACCCGGAGTTTTAGTTGGTTTCGTAATTTTACCCGGAGTTTTAGTTGGGTTCGTATTTTTAACCCGGACTTTTTAGTTGGGTTAGTATTTTTACCCGGAGTTTTAGTTGGGTTCGTATTTTTACCCGGAGTTTTAGTTGGGTTCGTAATTTTACCCGGAGTTTTAGTTGGGTTCGTATTTTTTACCCGGACTTTTTAGTTGGGTTAGAATTTTTTACCCGGAGTTTTAGTTGGGTTCGTATTCTTTACCCGCAGTTTTAGTTGGGTTCGTAATTTTACCCAGGAGTTTTAGTTGGGTTCGTAATTTTACCCGGAGTCTTAAGTTAGGTTCGTATTTTTTATCCGGACTTTTTAGTTGGGTTCGTATTTTTTACCCGGAGTTTTAGTTGGGTTCGTAATTTTACCCGGAGTTTTAGTTGGGTTCGTATTTTTTACCCGGACTTTTTAGTTGGGTTAGTATTTTTACCCGGAGTTTTAGTTGGGTTCGTATTTTTACCCGGAGTTTTAGTTGTGTTGGTAATTTTACCCGGAGTTTTAGTTGGGTTCGTATTTTTTACCGGACTTTTTATTTGGGTTAGTATTTTTTACCCGGAGTTTTAGTTGGGTTCGTATTTTTTACTCGGACTTTTAGTTGGGTTCGTAATTTTACCCGGAGTTTTAGTTGGGCTCGTAATTTCAGACGGAGTCTTAAGTTAGGTTCGTATTTTTTATCCGGACTTTTTAGTTGGCTTAGTATTTTTTCCCGGAGTTTTAGTTGGGTTCGTATTTTTACCCGGAGTTTTAGTTGTCTTGGTAATTTTACCCGGAGTTTTAGTTGGGTTCGTATTTTTTACCCGGACTTTTTAGTTGGGTTAGTATTTTTAGCCGGAGTTTTAGTTGGGTTTGTATTTTTACCCGGAGTTTTAGTTGGGTTCGTATTTTGTACCCGGACTTTTTAGTTGGGTTAGTATTTTTACCCGGAGTTTTAGTTGGGTTCGTATTTTTACCCGGAGTTTTAGTTGGGTTCGTAATTTTACCCGGAGTTTTAGTTGGGTTCGTATCTTTTACCCGGACTATTTAGTTGGGTTAGTATTTTTACCAGGAGTTTTAGTTGGGTTCGTAATTTTACCCGGAGTTTTAGTTGGGTTCGTAATTTTACCCGGAGTTTTAAGTTAGGTTCGTATTTTTACCCGGACTTTTTAGTTGGGTTCATATTTTTTACCCGGAGTTTTAGTTGGGTTCGCATTTTTTACCCGGACTTTTTAGTTGGGTTAGTATTTTTACCAGGAGTTTTAGTTGGGTTCGTAATTTTACCCGGAGTTTTAGTTGGGTTCGTAATTTTACCCGGACTTTTTAGTTGGGTTCGTATTTTTTACCCGGACTTTTAGTTGGGTTCGTAATTTTACCCGGAGTTTTAGTTGGGTTCGTATTTTTTACAAGGAGTTTTAGTTGGGTTCGTAATTTTACCCGGACTTTTTAGTTGGGTTCGTATTTTTTACCCGGACTTTTAGTTGGGTTCGTAATTTTACCCGGAGTTTTAGTTGGATTCGTATTTTTTACAAGGAGTTTTAGTTGGGTTCGTATTTTTACCCGGAGTTTTAGTTGTGTTGGTAATTTTACCCGGAGTTTTAGTTGGGTTCATATTTTTTACCGGACTTTTTAGTTGGGTTCGTATTTTTTACCCGAAGTTTTAGTGGGGTTCGTATTTTTTACCCGGAGTTTTAGTTGGGTTCGTATTTTTACCCGGAGTTTTAGTTGGGTTCGTATTTTTACCCGGAGTTTTAGTTGGGTTCGTATTTTTACCCGGATTTTTTAGTTGGGTTAGTATTTTTGCCCGGAGTTTTAGTTGGGTTCGTATTTTTTTACCCGGAGTTTTAGTTGGGTTCTAAATGTTACCCGGACTTTTTTGTTTGGTTCGTATTTTTTACCCGGAGTTTTAGTTGGGTTCGTTATTTTACCCGGACTTTTTAGTTGGGTTCGTAATTTTACCCGGAGTTTTAGTTGGGTTCGTAATTTTACCCGGAGTTTTAGTTGGGTTGGGTTGGGTTACCCGGACTTTTTATTTGGGTTCGTAATTTTACCCGGACTTTTTAGTTGGGTTCGTAATTTTACCCGGAGTTTTAGTTGGGTTAGTAATTTTACCCGGAGTTTTACTTGGGTTCGTAATTTTACCCGGACTTTTTAGTTGGGTTCGTATTTTTTACCCAGACTTTTAGTTGGGTTCGTAATTTTACCCGGAGTTTTAGTTGGGTTCGTAATTTTACCCGGAGTTTTAGTTGGGTTCGTAATTTTACCCGGAGTTTTAGTTGGGTTCGTATTTTTGACCCGGACTTTTTAGTTGGGGTTAATATTTTTACCCGGAGTTTTAGTTGGGTTCGTATTTTTACCCGGAGTTTTAGTTGGGTTCGTAATTTTACCCGGAGTTTTAGTTGGGTTCGTACTTTTTACCAGGACATTTTAGTTGGGTTAGCATTTTTTACCCGGAGTTTTAGTTGGGTTCGTACTTTTTACCCGGAGTTTTAGTTGGTTTCGTATTTTTTACCCGGAGTTTTAGTTGGGTTCGTATTTTTTACCCGGACCTTTTAGTTGGGTAAGTATTTTTACCCGTAGTTTTAGTTGGGTTCGTATTTTTTACCCGGACTTTTTAGTTGGGTTAGTATTTTTACCCGGAGTTTTAGTTGGGTTAGTATTTTTACCCGGAGTTTTAGTTGGGTTCGTATTTTTACCCGGAGTTTTAGTTGGGTTCGTAATTTTACCCGGAGTTTTAGTTGGGTTCGTATTTTTTACCCGGACTTTTTAGTTGGGTTAGTATTTTTACCCGGAGTTTTAGTTGGGTTAGTATTTTTACCCGGAGTTTTAGTTGGGTTCGTATTTTTACCCGGAGTTTTAGTTGGGTTCGTATTTTTACCCGGAGTTTTAGTTGTGTTCGTAATTTTAGCCGGAGTTTTAGTTGGGTTCGTATTTTTTACACGGACTTTTTAGTTGGGTTAGTATTTTTGCCCGGAGTTTTAGGTGGGTTCGTATTTTTTTACCCGGAGTTTTAGTTGGGTTCTAAATGTTACCCGGACTTTTTTGTTTAGTTCGTATTTTTTACCCGGAGTTTTAGTTGGGTTCGTAATTTTACCTGGAGTTTTAAGTTAGGTTTGTATTTTTACCCGGACTTTTTAGTTGGGTTCGTATTTTTTACCCGGAGTTTTATTTGGGTTCGTAATTTTACCCGGACTTTTTAGTTGGGTTCGTAATTTTACCCGGAGTTTTAGTTGGGTTCGTAATTTTACCCGCAGTTTTAGTTGGGTTCGTAATTTTACCCGGAGTTTTAGTTGGTTTCGTAATTTTACCCGGAGTTTTAGTTGGGTTCGTATTTTTAACCCGGACTTTTTAGTTGGGTTAGTATTTTTACCCGGAGTTTTAGTTGGGTTCGTATTTTTACCCGGAGTTTTAGTTGGGTTCGTAATTTTACCCGGAGTTTTAGTTGGGTTCGTATTTTTTACCCGGACTTTTTAGTTGGGTTAGAATTTTTTACCCGGAGTTTTAGTTGGGTTCGTATTCTTTACCCGCAGTTTTAGTTGGGTTCGTAATTTTACCCAGGAGTTTTAGTTGGGTTCGTAATTTTACCCGGAGTCTTAAGTTAGGTTCGTATTTTTTATCCGGACTTTTTAGTTGGGTTCGTATTTTTTACCCGGAGTTTTAGTAGGGTTTGTAATTTTACCCGGAGTGTTAGTTGGGTTCGTAATTTTACCCGGAGTTTTAGTTGGGTTCGTATTTTTAACCCGGACTTTTTAGTTGGGTTAGTATTTTTACCCGGAGTTTTAGTTGGGTTCGTATTTTTACCCGGAGTTTTAGTTGGGTTCGTAATTTTATCCGGAGTTTTATTTGGGTTCGTATTTTTTACCCGGACTTTTTAGTTGGGTTAGTATTTTTGCCCGGAGTTTTAGTTGGGTTCGTATTTTTTACCCGGAGTTTTAGTTGGGTTCGTAATTTTACCCGGAGTTTTAGTTGGGTTCGTAATTTTACCCGGAGTCTTAAGTTAGGTTCGTATTTTTTATCCGGACTTTTTAGTTGGGTTCGTATTTTTTACCCGGAGTTTTAGTTGGGTTCGTAATTTTACCCGGAGTTTTAGTTGGGTTCGTATTTTTTACCCGGACTTTTTAGTCGGGTTAGTATTTTTACCCGGAGTTTTAGTTGGGTTAGTATTTTTACCCTGAGTTTTAGTTGGGTTCGTATTTTTACCCGGAGTTTTAGTTGGGTTCGTATTTTTACCCGGAGTTTTAGTTGGGTTCGTAATTTTAGCCGAAGTTTTAGTTGGGTTCGTATTTTTTACACGGACTTTTTAGTTGGGTTAGTATTTTTGCCCGGAGTTTTAGGTGGGTTCGTATTTTTTTACCCGGAGTTTTAGTTGGGTTCTAAATGTTACCCGGACTTTTTTGTTTGGTTCGTATTTTTTACCCGGAGTTTTAGTTGGGTTCGTAATTTTACCTGGAGTTTTAAGTTAGGTTTGTATTTTTACCCGGACTTTTTAGTTGGGTTCGTATTTTTTACCCGGAGTTTTATTTGGGTTCGTAATTTTACCCGGACTTTTTAGTTGGGTTCGTAATTTTACCCGGAGTTTTAGTTGGGTTCGTAATTTTACCCGGAGTTTTAGTTGGGTTCGTAATTTTACCCGGAGTTTTAGTTGGTTTCGTAATTTTACCCGGAGTTTTAGTTGGGTTCGTATTTTTAACCCGGACTTTTTAGTTGGGTTAGTATTTTTACCCGGAGTTTTAGTTGGGTTCGTATTTTTACCCGGAGTTTTAGTTGGGTTCGTAATTTTACCCGGAGTTTTAGTTGGGTTCGTATTTTTTACCCGGACTTTTTAGTTGGGTTAGAATTTTTTACCCGGAGTTTTAGTTGGGTTCGTATTCTTTACCCGCAGTTTTAGTTGGGTTCGTAATTTTACCCAGGAGTTTTAGTTGGGTTCGTAATTTTACCCGGAGTCTTAAGTTAGGCTCGTATTTTTTATCCGGACTTTTTAGTTGGGTTCGTATTTTTTACCCGGAGTTTTAGTTGGGTTCGTAATTTTACCCGGAGTTTTAGTTGGGTTCGTATTTTTTACCCGGACTTTTTAGTTGGGTTAGTATTTTTACCCGGAGTTTTAGTTGGGTTCGTATTTTTACCCGGAGTTTTAGTTGTGTTGGTAATTTTACCCGGAGTTTTAGTTGGGTTCGTATTTTTTACCGGACTTTTTATTTGGGTTAGTATTTTTTACCCGGAGTTTTAGTTGGGTTCGTATTTTTTACTCGGAGTTTTAGTTGGGTTCGTAATTTTACCCGGAGTTTTAGTTGGGCTCGTAATTTCAGACGGAGTCTCAAGTTAGGTTCGTATTTTTTATCCGGACTTTTTAGTTGGCTTAGTATTTTTACCCGGAGTTTTAGTTGGGTTCGTATTTTTACCCGGAGTTTTAGTTGTCTTGGTAATTTTACCCGGAGTTTTAGTTGGGTTCGTATTTTTTACCCGGACTTTTTAGTTTGGTTAGTATTTTTAGCCGGAGTTTTAGTTGGGTTTGTATTTTTACCCGGAGTTTTAGTTGGGTTCGTATTTTGTACCCGGACTTTTTAGTTGGGTTAGTATTTTTACCCGGAGTTTTAGTTGGGTTCGTATTTTTACCCGGAGTTTTAGTTGGGTTCGTAATTTTACCCGGAGTTTTAGTTGGGTTCGTATCTTTTACCCGGACTATTTAGTTGGGTTAGTATTTTTACCCGGAGTTTTAGTTGGGTTCGTATTTTTTACCCGGAGTTTTAGTTGGGTTCGCATTTTTTACCCGGACTTTTTAGTTGGGTTAGTATTTTTACCAGGAGTTTTAGTTGGGTTCGTAATTTTACCCGGAGTTTTAGTTGGGTTCGTAATTTTACCCGGAGTTTTAAGTTAGGTTCGTATTTTTACCCGGACTTTTTAGTTGGGTTCATATTTTTTACCCGGAGTTTTAGTTGGGTTCGCATTTTTTACCCGGACTTTTTAGTTGGGTTAGTATTTTTACCAGGAGTTTTAGTTGGGTTCGTAATTTTACCCGGAGCTTTAGTTGGGTTCGTAATTTTACCCGGACTTTTTAGTTGGGTTCGTATTTTTTTACCCGGACTTTTAGTTGGGTTCGTAATTTTACCCGAGTTTTAGTTGGGTTCGTATTTTTTACCCGGAGTTTTAGTTGGATTCGTATTTTTTACAAGGAGTTTTAGTTGGGTTCGTATTTTTACCCGGAGTTTTAGTTGTGTTGGTAATTTTACCCGGAGTTTTAGTTGGGTTCATATTTTTTACCGGACTTTTTAGTTGGGTTCGTATTTTTTACCCGAAGTTTTAGTGGGGTTCGTATTTTTTACCCGGAGTTTTAGTTGGGTTCGTATTTTTACCCGGAGTTTTAGTTGGGTTCGTATTTTTACCCGGAGTTTTAGTTGGGTTCGTATTTTTTACCCGTATTTTTTAGTTGGGTTAGTATTTTTGCCCGGAGTTTTAGTTGGGTTCGTATTTTTTTACCCGGAGTTTTAGTTGGGTTCGTATTTTTACCCGGAGTTTTAGTTGGGTTCGTATTTTTACCCGGAGTTTTAGTTGGGTTCGTAATTTTAGCCGGAGTTTTAGTTGGGTTCGTATTTTTTACACGGACTTTTTAGTTGGGTTAGTATTTTTGCCCGAGTTTTAGGTGGGTTCGTATTTTTTTACCCGGAGTTTTAGTTGGGTTCTAAATGTTACCCGGACTTTTTTGTTTGGTTCGTATTTTTTACCTGGAGTTTTAGTTGGGTTCGTAATTTTACCTGGAGTTTTAAGTTAGGTTTGTATTTTTACCCGGACTTTTTAGTTGGGTTCGTATTTTTTACCCGGAGTTTTATTTGGGTTCGTAATTTTACCCGGACTTTTTGGTTGGGTTCGTAATTTTACCCGGAGTTTTAGTTGGGTTCGTAATTTTACCCGGAGTTTTAGTTGGGTTCGTATTTTTGACCCGGACTTTTTAGTTGGGGTTAATATTTTTACCCGGAGTTTTAGTTGGGTTCGTATTTTTACCCGGAGTTTTAGTTGGGTTCGTAATTTTACCCGGAGTTTTAGTTGGGTTCGTACTTTTTACCCGGACATTTTAGTTGGGTTAGCATTTTTTACCCGGAGTTTTTGTTGGGTTCGTACTTTTTACCCGGAGTTTTAGTTGGTTTCGTATTTTTTACCCGGAGTTTTAGTTGGGTTCGTATTTTTTACCCGGACCTTTTAGTTGGGTAAGTATTTTTACCCGTAGTTTTAGTTGGGTTCGTATTTTTTACCCGGACTTTTTAGTTGGGTTAGTATTTTTACCCGGAGTTTTAGTTGGGTTAGTATTTTTACCCGGAGTTTTAGTTGGGTTCGTATTTTTACCCGGAGTTTTAGTTGGGTTCGTAATTTTACCCGGAGTTTTAGTTGGGTTCGTATTTTTTACCCGGACTTTTTAGTTGGGTTAGTATTTTTACCCGGAGTTTTAGTTGGGTTACTATTTTTACCCGGAGTTTTAGTTGGGTTCGTATTTTTTACCCGGAGTTTTAGTTGGGTTCGTATTTTTACCCGGAGTTTTAGTTGTGTTCGTAATTTTAGCCGGAGTTTTAGTTGGGTTCGTATTTTTTACACGGACTTTTTAGTTGGGTTAGTATTTTGCCCGGAGTTTTAGGTGGGTTCGTATTTTTTTTACCCGGAGTTTTAGTTGGGTTCTAAATGTTACCCGGACTTTTTTGTTTAGTTCGTATTTTTTACCCGGAGTTTTAGTTGGGTTCGTAATTTTACCTGGAGTTTTAAGTTAGGTTTGTATTTTTACCCGGACTTTTTAGTTGGGTTCGTATTTTTTACCGGAGTTTTATTTGGGTTCGTAATTTTACCCGGACTTTTTAGTTGGGTTCGTAATTTTACCCGGAGTTTTAGTTGGGTTCGTAATTTTACCCGCAGTTTTAGTTGGGTTCGTAATTTTACCCGGAGTTTTAGTTGGTTTCGTAATTTTACCCGGAGTTTTAGTTGGGTTCGTATTTTTAACCCGGACTTTTTAGTTGGGTTAGTATTTTTACCCGGAGTTTTAGTTGGGTTCGTATTTTTACCCGGAGTTTTAGTTGGGTTCGTAATTTTACCCGGAGTTTTAGTTGGGTTCGTATTTTTTACCCGGACTTTTTAGTTGGGTTAGAATTTTTTACCCGGAGTTTTAGTTGGGTTCGTATTCTTTACCCGCAGTTTTAGTTGGGTTCGTAATTTTACCCAGGAGTTTTAGTTGG